>JAJHUR010084863.1:0-26663 GCA_027495735.1 Lutjanus campechanus
AGTGGCGGCATGCTGAAAAGAGCAAGTTACTCACGGCTGTTCAACCGCAGACACTCGCTAGCTTTCCTGCTAAAAACAGGCCGGTGTTAGCTTGCTAGCTTACCGGCTAAAAACAAACCGGTGCTAGCAGCGGTTGCGCTGGAGGTAGTCGGCAGGTAGCCTCGATTTAAAACTAGAGATCGAAGTCCCTTCTGGTCAAGTTCTTGTGTTGCGTACCAGGGAAATCCAGAAACAATACGATTGACGTAAAAATCAGGTTAAAATCAGGTTAAAATCAGACTAAAAACCTGTTTTTCCATAGAGTTTCCGACTGCAACACAGATCTCAGCAACAGAGGACGCCGGAAAGGACACTGTGGACTTTCAAAACTTTCAACTTTCAAGACTTTCAAAAAGGGTAGGGGGAGAAAGGGGTAAGGGGAAGACAAATGGGAGAGAGGAGGAAAGGACAGAGGGATGAATGATGGGAAAGTGATGAAGAGAGTGAATGATTAGCAAAAAAAAAGAGGATGAGAGGGGCATTAGCCATGCAGTTGTATGTGTATTGGGTCTTTTTTGGCAAAATGGAAATAATCACTCTACATGTATGATTCCAGTGAATAATTTTCCAAGTCCAAGAGAACATTTGTGCCAAGTTTGAAGAAATTCCCTTAAGGCGTTCACAAGAATAGCATTATCTAAAAACCATAAAGCCTATGACAATAAAAACAAGTTTTTCAAGGTTTTTCAATAATTCTGAATCACAGAGACCCTTCAGCATACAGTCGTGGATTTGCACTTGAGGGGGAGATAAAGGAGAGAAGTTAAGGGGGCTGAAGAAGAAGAAAGGGCAAGGGGGAGAACAAGGAAATTATAAGTACATAAGTATACTGTGAGTAAAACAGCATCATTGGGCAGGGGTGACCAAAGAGAAACAGAAAGAGATTAAATGTCAGTTAAATGCATCTTTAAAAAATGAAAACACCAGAAGAGAGGGATAAATGACAGGATGATGAAAAGAAATACAGAGAAGCAGAAATCAGGGGAAGCCTCAGTGAGTGCGTGTCAGGCAGCAGAAACAGCTAATGAGACATAAAGGAAGAAAGACAGAAAGATGGTGAAAACATAAGGAGCAAAACATATGGACGCCCGCAGAGAACGAAAGAAGGAGGAGAGAAAAAGAAAGAGAATCACTAAGTTGTAACGATACTGACGTTAAAGCATGAAACAAAAAAGATAAAGTGGCCCATAGGGGAGGGAAACTGGAGGAAAAGAAAGTATTGGAAGTAGTTATTTCATGGTCGATCATATTGTGGATTATATCTTAAGGGGCTAGTTTTTTTTTTTTAAATGCAGTTGTATGAGACACTTATTGCTCATGCTTGCTGTCTTGCTTTCAGACAGCCTTTGCCAACAGGTCACCACAGTTATATAAGCCAAATATCGCCCTCTCCAACCCGACCAGACTCCATTGGAGAAATCAGTAATTTTACTTTGCAGAACACAGGAGTTGCTCGTCTGCAGAACAAAGAAGTGGAATGAAATTAAGAGAGGGTGAGAGAGTGAGACCTGGGTAAACAAGATAACAGAAAAGAGAGTGAAAAGGGCCTTCATTCCCGTTTGTGGGTGATCACCTTTTTTCATTTTAATATAGATTAGTGCTTTGACATCATCCCTTTAGTTTGTGATGACTTTAGCCCAAAATATCACTTCATTGCACTGATAAGAGTTTAACATGACATTTTAAGTAGAATTCAGTATTTAACCTCACCTGAACCTCACCCCACTACCTTCCCTCTGGACATCTGTTCATTATCTACAATTTGTCTTTTTCTGCCAACTTCTCTTAATGTCAGAGACACTGTGTCATCTTTCACAGCCGTAAAAGGAGAGGAGCCAAGCAGCCAAAACTGAAGTCAGCATCACATTTTCACCTGCAGTGATGATGAGCCGGCCATGACCGGGATTATTCATCACTGCTCACTCTGTCTGACACTGCAATGACACAGTGAGACACTATTTGGGCTCACATTAAAGGTCTTACTTATTACAGTTACATCACGGCCTTGTCAGGTTTAGTTTACGACATGAAGACCATTTGTTTTTCCGAACCTGCTAATTTCTGTTCATGAGCTGAAACATAATCCTGTTCTGGACTGGACAGAAATTTAGGGAACGGCCTCTTCCCAGATGAACAAACAGACCTGCGGGCAGTTTTTGCAATTACATAATAATGCTTCAACCATTATTATGTAAATGTAAAATGTAGTATTTTGTAAGCCTCTGAATAAATCAATTCCCTGCTTCCCCCCTGCATTGTAGCCAAAACCAAAACAATTTAATAGACTAAGTGAGCTAAAATTGATGAGAGGCTGCACCAAAACTGCTGCTGTTGGACTGCCATAACTTTCATGATGACGTTAGCAGTGCACCTTTCTGTGGTGAATTTAGGATTGCTCATGTCACAAACTAAGGTGTCCATCATTTGCAATGATGTTGGGATACAGAGAATACGCAGTTTAAAAGAAAAAAGAGGACAATACTCTCACAGCTGCATGCTGAGATGAAGTAGTTTGAGATCATTGTCTTGAAATGTCGAGTCGAGTTGAGTCTCGAGTGGGTTGTTGTTCAAAAACTGTGACTCATGTTTACCAGGCTGCTGTCTGGCTGTTAGTCACTGTCACATTACTGATTTATGCAATATGGTTTAAAATGGAGCGACTTGATTGGCTGTATAGAAAGTTCTTCATCTGCATAGACGAAACATTGGCAGTATTCTGATTCATTTAGAAGTATGGGCTAACAAAGGAAATATATACATTTCTCTCTTCTCAAAGGTAAATACATGTGTATGCATTCTGAAGCAGACAAGTTTAATTTGGCCATTAAAAATACATAGAATTGTAGTATTGGATTATTAGCTTCAATCCAAAAAGATATAATCATCTTTATGCACCAGAAAAACCTATATGCATCAAACCTCAGTTGTTAGCTTTCAAACTAGTGACAGGCATCTGTGTAGCATCACATAATAAGTTAGAACAGAAGCTAACACAGCACGGCTCAGCACGGCATGGCTCTGGAAGGCAGCCTAATACCCCGCAGTCATGCAAAAGCTGTTGCCAGTTAGATCGAGTGAGAAATGTGTTTTTTAAATGATTACGATTCCATTATTCATTTAACCAGCATTCTGCACTTATTACACTTGTTGAATAATGTAAGCTGATAAATAATTTACCATGAGATAAAAATGGCTCCAGTTTTAACTGCGGGTTCACAATTAGCTGAGCGAGAGTAAGAGCGAGTAACAGACGGCGCAAGGGAAGAAGGCAAAAGTGAGAAAGACCTTTGTTAGAAAATGAGCTCGTAAAATATGGATTTAACAACGCAAAATTATAAGGTTGTGATTTAGGTTGGTTTTTAATGACAGTGACGGTGATGAAGTGAAAGAGGGAGAAGCTGAGAGAGAGCTAGGGAAGAAATCTGTATGAGGAGTCTGTCTATGTTTTACTACTTACTTAAAAGATAAAGCTCACGGTTCACCATGTCACCCTGTACAGATGTTTGTGGCTGAAGTGCAGAGTCAAACGTCAGAGATTGCACTACTAATAAAAAGTTTCATCTATCTAGCCTATACATATTAGCCATTCAGTTTTTTTGAAACATCACATTATGAGAAACTGATGACTGTGCTAGTAGACAGACTACAGCTACGAACATACAGTATTTAACCAGCACATTCACATTCCTAGATTGTCAAATACCAACGTTTTGTCACGCCTCTCCACATCTCATACAGACACATATAGTAAACTACCTTTGAGCATCTGAGTGACCGTTTCACAACATTAACCACATGTTATAAAGACACCAGTGGGCTTGAAAAAGGAATTAATGTTTGAAAAAAAAAAAATATTAAACTTTAAAAAATTGCAAGATTTCATTAAAATGTAGCATAGATGACAAAACAGTGGCACCCACAAGTATGGGGCCGCCAAAACAGCCTCTCACAGCTCTACCTACTAACTCCACTAGGCCACCTCCGTCCCTGTATGACCTTACCATCTTTCATGGGATGTAGCAAGTTCAGTGTCTTATGTAGTACTGGTCCTGGTCACATATGGAACCAGACCTAAGACATCCATTGATACCAACCATGTAATGCTAACTTAGGAGGCTAAATAATGCCGCAAATTTAGGATACTTATTTGGTGAGGTAAAAACCGGCGCAGTCATTTTCAAAGGCATCCCTTGTCCTCTCACCATAAGATATCTGAATACAAATGGGTTCTGTTGGTAGGCTACCCAAGATATGCCCACTTTAGGCTAATCCCATATCTTTGGCCAAAAACCATGCAATTTTGTGCATGCAGTTTAGCCTTTGTAATGTGAACACCATATTTCTTATGTTTAACTGATGATTGGCACAAAAGAGGACAAGAACATTGTCTTTGTGATAACCTTCCAGAAAAAATGTCTCATATAAACCATTGTGCAGTGTGTTGGCATTTGAAAAGACTAACTACCTGAAGTAACACACCCCACCAACACAGCTCCTTGCTTCTATTTATTTTAATGCAGGGCTATTTTTAGTCTGAACATCCAGTAAATGTGAGGCTGTTTGCCAAGTTTGTAAAATGCTACGGCCTCACAGTAACATTACAACAAATCAGAGGACTCAGTCTGATAGATTATCAATCAAATGAAGCAGTAGAGACACCGCAAATGCTGCAATGCAAGTGACGAGGACGAGGACAGTGACTGAAAATACAATATGGAAAGTCTCAGAGTAACAAACCAGACAACGGCTGAAATTGATACAGCTGCAGTAAAATATGACCAGCAGTGATTCCTTCCAGAGAGAAACACACACATACTTGAAATATTTCACATACTCACAGCACTCATAACATCGTACAACAGCACCGCATCCAGGCGATATTTTTAATATGGCCACGACCAAATCAGATCGATACTGAACGCAGAGAGGACGCGTCATATTTCTCTGTCCATCCAGAATGACTCACGCAGCACAAACCAGCAGTATTCTTTAACATCCTGTTGGTGATGCATGGCTCAAATCCAACAGTTAATGGTCAGAGAGCTACAGGAGAGAATGTTTTACAGCCATCATCATTTCCCTTCAGCAGAAGCACTTCCAATAGAAGCGCTTTGTCCTCGGGAGACATACTGTGTCCTTAGTCCAGTCTCATCAGATGACATACTATCAGGGCAGCCCTTTTGTTCTGGCTGAAAGTTGCAATGCACAAGACAGAGGGTTGGGGAATTCCTAATTATCAAAGTGATCCCTTTTTGTATCTACTCTGGGGTTATATAAGATCAAGCAATCTTAACTGTGGATTTATTTAGCAACTTCTAGATGTAGCTAGTAAATGTAAACCATCAGTCATGGAGCGACCTCGATACCAACACAATATCGTTCAGAGAAATAGTTTTACAAAGCACTAATGTTATATTGGAGAGACATTTAATCTGTGTGTTTCTCACCAACCTTTTCCATTTCAGGAAGGATAATGAAATTCACTGAACTCATCACTGCTGCAGATACATTTGTATAAGGTCAAGATTTTACAATTTCCCCTTTCCCCAGTGTTTCAAAAATGTATTTAAATCCTTTCTCTGTGGTTTCCATTACTACCTCTGTTTCTCCTGACAGGAAGAAGATTGGATCTTTGTGTAAAAAAAAAAAAAGGATTCCTTTAAGATCAAATTCTACAGAGGTCGCTCTGCAGGTGGATCCACCACTTTGGTCCAGACTGAAATATCTCGGCAACTATTGAATGGATTGTCCGGAAGTTTTATACATTTGTCATTCCCTGAGGAGGTAGGCTGGAGACTTTTGTGATCCCCTGACTTCTCCTTTAGCAGCAAAATCATAAAAATAGATTTATTTTTGTACAGTTGTTTGTAACAGCTTCAGACATATGTTGTAGCCTACTGCTGCAATTCGCATATGAAGGGCAGCAGCTAAAACGCACATGAGGTGTGTCAAGTCCCATCCATAGCACACATAGGAAGGGGCATTCTTTAGTGTGTCGAATGCACACTTTGTATCGTATAGCTCGCAATATTTCTCAACCCCCCCTTCTCCCCTTCAAACAAGCATGTGTTGCAAGACTCAACTCATGTCTGCGAAGGAGAACAGAGAGAAAGATGTTTCTAAAAGTCTCCTTGTTTTCAGCTCACAGGACTTTTGTAGCTTCTAACTGAATGGACTGAAGTTTTGTCTCTCTGCTGTGCTGCTGTTTGTGCTTGCAGGTATCTGCCTTATTTTACTGTTTCATGTTCACTTTCAGTGATATAGGAATTGTGTAAAGTTACTGCAGATGAAAACCTGGCATTTCCTGATTTTGCTGCTTCATATCAAAAGCTTGTAACATACATACATGGGGGACTTCAATTGAGAAGAGGTTACAGGAAATTAAACATATTTCTCCAACGTTTTACATTTACTTGACAAAAGGCAATTGTGAATCAAGCGGGTAGCCTTGCTGTGATGCAAATTCCTGCCACGCTAGCCTGATGTGCTGAGTCAAATCGAGTCAGCCCAAGCCAGCCCATGTGTATGAAAAAGGGGCTCTAGTCTTTACTTTGTTTCAGGAAGTTCAGCTGCCATGTGAGCAGACGGGGAGAGGAGCTGCAAGTGGAGCCAAGGTGCAGGCTGCAAGCAGTCAGATAATGGAGAAGGAAGGAGTTAGAGTGGTGGAGCAGTTAAAACTACAGTGAAAAGCAAAGCAACAAACTTGAAAATAATGCCTTTAGTTATAGGCCCGCATTGTCTCAAAGTACAACTGTTTCTCTGGAGCGGCAATGCTGGAAATAGGACAGTGGTGTGTAGTGGCATGGAGCGGTGCGTCAACATGCATGAATGAACGCCTGGCCGCTGCTGGTATGCGACTTGTACACAGAAAAACATTTAAAATTGTGATTCCCTGTAGTCTTTGCTGTTTTTTAAAGTCCTAATTGACAAATATTCACATGCAAATATGCTAAATTAAGATGACGAGATGAGTTAACGTGGCCAACCTGAGCATGATAGCATTTAGCTCAGTACAACCTCACAGAGCTGCTAGCACGGCAGTAGTCTCTTATTCTTGTAACTTTACAGGACAGGATGAAAATTATAGATGATCTCCATTATTACTACAAATTTGTTTCATGTCTTTAGGTAATATCCGTGCAATGAGAACTGAGAGAGCGCTCATCAAACACTCATCTTTCTCTCTGTAGCGGATAGGATGAGAATGAACTTGTCTGACAAACTAATCTTCACTCCCAGCAGCAGAAGGGTGATCCTCAATAGCCTGTAATGTCAGCTGGGATATCTCTCGCTCACACACACACATACATACACACACACAAACCCACACACACCTCTAGCATAGCCACTGGGACTAACTTTACAGGGAAGCTCTACTAGTGATGTCACGTTACATAAACTCCCTCACCCTTCCTCCATTTTCTCTCCTCTGCAGCTTGACTGCTTTTAACCCTTGAGCAATTCTACAACACTCAGCTCTGATAGTTATCTCATCCTGCTGCAAAATCTTCCAAGGGACTGTAAATCTGTCATATTAAACACATCCTTCTGTCTTCACTAAAATATGGATGGAAATATGCTCTTCCATCTAAATGCTTCCTTCCTGAAAAACAGAGGCACGTTGTGCGAGCCACAGAGGAGAGGTTTGAACATCTTTTCCTGGCAGTAACATCAAGGTTTGCTTGACGAAGTGTAAAACCTTGACCTTAGAGCGTAAAGCCTTGAACTTACTGCGCACTGGTGTGTCAGAGTCACTGGTGAGTTCTGCTATCCATTGTGAAAGCCTATCAACGAAATGTGCAGGGTGGTGGGATAATTCCCCAGATCATACTCCCTTCTGTGTGAACAGAGCCTTGGAAAAAAGAAAGTTGATGGAGGACAATCAGGAATGGAGAGATGAAAAAGAAAAGAACAAACTGGGAAGATAACAAACGGAGAGATGGATACAGGGACAGATGAAGAGAAATGTTTTTGTTGTGTAACTCCTGTGATGCTCCTCCTATGACAAATGTCTCCTAAAAAGGATTAGTCTCATCAGCACCAAAGCAATTGCCACATTTTCACCAAAGGACCAAACTCAGTTAAGGCAGAGGTTATTCAGAGCCTGTCTGGAGCCAGCAGAGGAAGCAAATGATAGGTTGTTAAAGCTGTTAATTACTTTTGGCCACTTGGAGGCAGCACAAGCTAAAAACACAACTCTGCCCGATCTTTTTTGGTTTTTCGTCGTGGATAGTACCTGATGCTTTTTTGGTATCGCATCGGTCGAAGTTGCAACCTGAGTGATACTAAAGGGTGAAGTGAAAACAATACAGACCACTGATTGGTCAAGATACATAATCGGGATATAAAAAATTTAACTGTATTCCATTACAGAAAAAAAAGACGTAATCAGGTTACAGATGCACTTAGTAAAAATGGGGATTATTTATCAGGATTACAATTTGAAAATACATTTTACAGTAAAGAACAATATACACAAGACACAGACTGATATAAGTTTATGGCATGTACATTTAAATGTGCATAATTACCGCTATTAATCTAGATTAACAAAGGAAGGAATATCTGGACAAACAATTAACTAATTAACAATGAACATAAAACTATAGTTGTCATTTTGTTCTGTTTAAAACCCCAACCATTTGATAACAAGTGTTGTTATCTATCTTCACTGTTCTGATTGCATTTAAAAAAAAAAAAAAAAACTTTTAGTGGTGTGTTCTTTATACTATTCCAATTTTCCTTAAAATTAAATTTAAACTAGTCTAACTAGCAATAAATCACCTTGCTTATAGTATCATGATATATATCGCAATACACTATAATCTCCAGCTAGCTGGCGTGGACAGGTAGCATCATGTGTGGTTACCACAGCGATGTTCATGAGAGCTGTGACACTGAACCACAAAGTTTTGGGCCGTAAAACCAAAACAATGAGCTCAAAGACACTAAAACGCTCAGTAGCGCTGAGAGGAACCACAGAGTTGGGTGCTCATTCTTTGTGGGTCTGTCACTACAGGCCACCACTTTCAAATTACACAGTCATTAAATCAGTTGTTAATTCAAAAATATTGCTTAAACAGGAGTACTGATAAAGTCAATAGAGCTGAAGGGTTCCATTTAATTATATGACAATATTGTTTTATTGTCTGATTGTAGTGTGTATATTGCTGTATGACTAACTTTTGTGTTTTGCTTTATTTTATTTATTTACCTACTTTTAATCAAGGTATTATTACGCAGTTATTTGTACCTCTCTTGAGATTGATCAGTGTATTTATATTCAGTGAGATTGCTGTTGTTTTTCCCTGTTCCTGTTTAATGTTAATATTTTATTCATGCATTTATTCTTCCATCGAGCATCTCCAATAAAACAGGTGGGAGTTCAGAGCTTTGCTTTGAGGCAACCTGTGTATTAGAAAATATTTTCTAAATATGTTTGACCCTCTCATAGTAAACAGTGTAATGAGTAAGCGCTGGCCCGCAGAGGAAACCACAGCGAGGAGAGTGAGCAGGCTGATAAAAGTGGAATCGTGCAGAGCTGACGGCATCGCGGCCGAACATTAAAGTTAGTTTGAACTGCTCTAACTTTAATTCTCTTTGACATGGAGAGATGTAGCTGTGAGCCACACCATGTACACTACAATTAAGATCAGTGAACCACAACCACCATAAAATAATCCTGTTATTCTCTGTCTGTCTGTCTGTCTGTCTGTCAGCCTGGCTGGAAGCACTGGTTTGCCACAATGGAGGTCAGGGACACTGAAAGGTCAATGGACCACCAGCAAAATTCTCAGACAATAGAGACCAGTATTGTGCTTTTACCAACAAGGAGATCTGGACAAGATCAGTGTGAATTACACATTTTTTTATGAGGTACAAAAGCATAATGAAGAAAAACAGCACGTCTTGGCAGAATCACCTGCCTGCGTTGCCAAATTTACAAATGTGCTGAGCTTATGTCACATTTTCGTCTTATTTCTGGGTTTCAGTCTGATTCATGGCTTTTTGCTGGAAGTGTCGCCCTCTCCGCGAGAGTAATTTAAAACATTTATTTACAAGGAAAAGGTTGACTGAGCATGTTTGCTCCTTTTCAGCAAATGACCTGCTTCGTATTCACAATGATCCTCAGTCAGGGAGCCGCTGAGAACACCCACTGTTTAGATTTAATCTGATTTATCAAGTGGAAAAAATGTGTGACAAAAATAATTCATGAACATTTGGCAGTAGGTCCCACATGACAATGTTACTTAACAGATATATTCCTCTCGGCAGAAGTCCTTGTCCTTTGTTTATGATGATAAGACATTAAATGATAAATACCATCACACTCCACTTATGTACTTCAGTGTTTATTTAAAGCAAGAATAATCTTAATGTTGCAGTAGATTTCACCTCCAGTTCAAAGAGTTTGCAGCAGTAACCTTCAGCTCTGTTTTAACCATCCAACTGACATTTAGGTTTACAGGATAAGTGTGTCGTTTTACCATAATTTCTTTTGTTTATGGGGAATCTGGAAGCAGTGTGACATATATATGGCCTTCCATAAGGGTCTGGGGGGGATACTGCATTCTGATTGGCAGCAGGGTGTACATTAATTCCCGATAATGGACACAAAGTAGTCCCAGTGAAAATGTCTGTCAACTTTTATACATGTATGCACCAGAACGAGGAGCCATCGCCACAGGGATGCAGTCAAAGCCTCTCTTTAGCCTACAATATATTGCAACACCAGGAGAATTAAGTGCCTCATTAACGCCACAGGATGGCGACTGTGAGACACAAGCTGTGCCTCATCTCAAATTCTGTTCATTGTTCTTCGTTTCAGCGCTCGCTGCAGATGACATTACCACACTGTCTATCATTTGTTCAGGAAAATCTTTTTATGGATTTGGGGACAATGACGTGGCCGGATAGCTAGCTACATGTGGTAAAATTAGCTATTTGTCAACCATGCGGAATGTTACTGACACTGAATCTTGTGAGCATAACATTAGCTTTCTGGCTCATAACTGAGCTAAAGAGTTCTCTGAGCTGTGGAGACTAGAAATATCTCCTGTGACCCCGTCATATCTCAGATTCGTCCTATTTGCTGGAATAGAGAACAACATTTACATTGCACGAGAACCTTATAAAATGGTAGTGATTGTTTTGCTCAGGTGTTACCAAGGAAACAAAATAATGGCTTGTGAAAAACTTAAGATTTTGATTTCAAAGCAAATGAAAATATAAATTAGAGGTTTTATTTATTTATTTATTTAGTCTTTGAAACATGAGAACTTATTTATTGAGACAGGTTGTAATGAAGCAAATACCTGTCATGTCAGTAATAGTCCCCTCACTATGACGGTAGCTATGAGTGTGCATAACAACAGTAGCTGTATTTCAGTGTTGAACTCGAGGCTGGTCTGTGAACTGTGATGGATATTTACTTCTGTTTGAATTGTCTTAGCTAGCTTCTTTTTTTGTCACTGTGTCCAGATTTTGCCCTACAAAGACATAAGAAATAAGATCCAGTTCTGCTTGATTACACCACAACTTTTTTGTTTACTTCGTTAAAACGACCTATAAATACTTTCACGGTTTTGCATGAATTCTTCCCTCTCTGCTGTCTTTCTGCTGACTGTTTGTCTCTGCCCTCTTCTCTTCTCTGGTTCTGGTCTTTTCTATGTAAATGACAAGTGTTATTATAATTACAGTCATATTCTGTCTCCATCTACAGTCTCACAGAGGAGCTCTGACAGCTGAGCGCGACTTTGACACTCCCTCGGCGCTAATGCTTCACAGCCTATCATTAAAACAGACTCTGGGGCGGGGACGAAGCCGATGAGGGCGCGTGTCATGTAACTCCTGACATTGTGATTCTGACTTTGACTTATAGTGATGTTTCAATTACAAACGTATATTTTGTTCAGGGAAAGTCAGTGGAGCATCAGAGGCTTCATTGCCTCAATCAACAGTTTGATCAACAGAAGACAGAATTTTATATTGTGCTGCATTGTGTTATTGTTTCGTATTGGACAGGAAATCTACTTAATTGCTCAATGGCATAAAAGGAAGCTGCTATAGTTAAAAAAAACCAAGAAAATGTTGGATTAAAGGTACATTTTTTTATAACATTTTTGTTTGAAGAAAAGGGCATTGCTTACCAGCAACTGACAAGAAACATTTTCATTTTTTTTAACCTCCCAACCACCCGCTCATACTGCCTACACAAGATAATGTATAAGAAAGAGTTTACAGGAGATTAAAATACCAAATCAAGAAGTATATAAACAGACAGATACAAAAATACAAGAAAACTCTTCAGTTCTACAAACTGGATCTTTATGCAAGGTCAAAAATGAACTTTCTGCCTCAACGTTTGAATAAAAAAAATGAAATTTGAGCATGTACAACAAGATCACATGCTCCAAAACAACTAAGGAATAAAATAGGCACGAGTGCGCTGAAAGTTGTGATTAACAGAGGACAACTTTATCATGTTGTTTTGGACATTGGAACTCTCTAAATGGCACTTATCATAATATGCCATATGCATAATCATCCTGTGATATTTTGTCATTAAATCAAAATCCAAACTGCCAAGGGTTTGGATTCACATCAGTCATGATGTAGTGGAACACCATAAAGTATCAGGAGGGAGGCAGTTATATCCATTTCTCCACAGTCATGTGTCTGGAAAAAGAAAATATCACACTTATTACACTGGTTCTGGACCTCAGACATATCCATCTCAAAAAAACACAATAGGCCTTATCTAGAGATGGTGTTTGTTAATTTTGGGCTGCTATAAAAACATAATGTTGCAATATAGCGATCTCCATGGAAGAGGACCTGTGCTTCTGTAGGTAAAAATGGCTCATTCTAAGGTAACAAATCTGCCATATTCTGCAGATAAATCCCCTTAAGTTTTACACACTGGACCTGTAAATTGTCATATTTATTTGATCATTGTGAAAAATGTCAACTGCCTCCCCATCTGCAACCTCTGGCACAGCTCCTGTTTCTAAACAAATTAACAAAGCTCAAGAATAACCATGCCAATACCAATTAAAACAATATTTATCTCTTTCAGTCTGAATCACCCCTCATTATTCCAACACCTTCATTCATAATCATTAAAAATCTTCCCCGAACCAAACTGTGACCTCACACTAGATTCAACATTTTTCTGATTTGTTTAATTAAACCTGCTCTTTCGCATGACCCAGTACAAAATCCACTCTCACACCAGCATTTTTATACAAAGCTTGGTGCTCACCCGAACTTATAATATGGTGAGAAGGTGAAAGCAGCTCAGTTGTGTTATAAAACCTGAAAAACATGTTTTCATCTCATTCTGTGAACCAGGTTCAGCCACTATGAAGCACAGTTTGCACTTTCTCATAAACACACACACACACACACACACACACACACACACACACACACACACACACACACACACACACACACATATATATGCTGAAATTTGAACTCTACAGTCATGATGTTCCTCATCAGTTTGCTGATGAGGAACATAGTCTTCCAGACTCAGATAGTTATCAGGTACACGAAAACATGTTCCTTCAAACACACGCACACACACACACACACACACACACACACACACACACACACACACACACACACACACACACACACACATATATATGCTGAAATTTGAACTCTACAGTCATGATGTTCCTCATCAGTTTGCTGATGAGGAACATAGTCTTCCAGACTCAGATAGTTATCAGGTACACGAAAACATGTTCCTTCAAACACACGCACACACACACACACACACACACACACACACACACACACACACACACACACACACACACACACACACATATATATGCTGAAATTTGAACTCTACAGTCATGATGTTCCTCATCAGTTTGCTGATGAGGAACATAGTCTTCCAGACTCAGATAGTTATCAGGTACACGAAAACATGTTCCTTCAAACACACGCACACACACACACACACACACACACACACACACACACACACACACACACACACACACACACACACACATATATATGCTGAAATTTGAACTCTACAGTCATGATGTTCCTCATCAGTTTGCTGATGAGGAACATAGTCTTCCAGACTCAGATAGTTATCAGGTACACGAAAACATGTTCCTTCAAACACACGCACACACACACACACACACACACACACACACACACACACACACACACACACACACACACACACACACATATATATGCTGAAATTTGAACTCTACAGTCATGATGTTCCTCATCAGTTTGCTGATGAGGAACATAGTCTTCCAGACTCAGATAGTTATCAGGTACACGAAAACATGTTCCTTCAAACACACGCACACACACACACACACACGTCTATGTACACACACAAACACAGTGCAAATACAATTTCATTGTTAGACAAGGAAACAGTTTTGGATGTTCTTGACTCCGCTCAGGGCAAATGATGTCATGATGCTGAAACAGTGCCCAGCAGCTCATTCACTTAACTAAGTAAACATACACACACACACACACACACACACACACACACCCACACCCACACCCACACACACACACAGACACACAAAATGGTAGACTGTCTCTTTCTTTAAATGTTGCATGCAAATATGATATTTGTTGCTTGATTTTCTCTCTCTCTCTCTCTCTCTCTCTCTCTCTCTCTCTCTCTCTCACACACACACACACACACACACACACACACACACACACACACACACACACACATATGTAACCATCACCATTAGTCATTTATGGTCGGCGCTATTTTAACTGACAGGACAGCAAACAACATACTGCAGGGGAGGCGCCTATCATGCCATCTGCCGAAGCTCTATGGATGTCATAAAACATGACAAACTAACATTAAGGTGATAAACCTTCTTGGTTCCCTTTTACACATGCACAAACACACACACACAAACAGCCTTTCCCGTTTCTTCTTATTTTCAGATGGAACTAATTTGACCTTTGAGCCATTTTCAGCTCAGCCACAGTTCAGTGCAGCATGATAATGGCAAGATGTCCTGTACTCTTGTCACACACACACAAGCACACACAATGAAAGGACCCACAAATTCATGTTCACTATACCATAATAATGTCAAGATGTGATCATGAACCGTAACACACACACAGAGCTGTAGGTAAGCACATACACTTACAGTACACGAGGAAAGGCACATATGTGACGGTAAGGAATACACAGGTACATGTAAAATTCAAACACACCTTTACACCTTTAAATACAGGATATTTTGTGGATGATAAAGAAACCTTCTTCTGACGGGCCCCAGTCGTTTAAAGCTGGAAAATACAGATCACCTCACACACCCTTACATGCACACACACTCGTACACGCTTGCACGGTTCATTTCATTTGTAATACCTTGTTCAATTGATGGCATATATGGTCCTTTTCCCCGATTTTATGGCTTGCAGGGCTCTCAACAGTACGCCTGAGTGATCATTCATCAGTGATTTAGAAGATCTTTCACTAGATGGTATGCACACGCACACACACACACACACACACACACACACACACACACACACACACTCTTATCTACACTTACACTAATGCATGAGAGATAACTGGGTTGAAATTGTTTGGGGGCATTGGAGACCTGGCGCTTCCTTACAAACGTGCGCACACACACACTCTCACATACACACACACGCACACACACACCATGTGCCACCATGTCCTCAGGGACAGATCTAAGCAGGTGAGAGGAGAGTAATGAATCGGAAAAAATAAGAAAGAAAAACACATATGGGCTCTGTGGAGAAGGGAAGACAAGGGAAAAGGGAAAGGGGAAGAATGGGAATGAAAAAGAGAAAAGACAGAGGTACAATGCTAAGTGATCAACATGTCCTCCAACCACACAAAAGGTATCAATTATTGGGTTTGATAATCATCCTGATTGCCAGTTGCCCCTTTAATCCAGTCCTCTGCTCGACTGATCAGGCTTCAGAACCCAACTGGTTTTCAATATTTCTTTTTCATTCTAGCTGCGTAGTCAGGGACCAGCCTGCCTTAGCTGATATCGGCCAGTTGATCGATCCTTCCATTTGCCATTTTGTTGACCTCTTTGCTATTCTGCCCTGTGCTATATGTTGTCAATAAAAGCTGCTAATATGTGCACATCCACACCATTGACATAAATAAAGATAGAAGCCAAAATATCCTTGATACAAGAGCTGCTGGTGACATCATTTGGAGTCTGATCAGAAAACTGAATACTTGAAACTTACATCAGCATGATAAGAACTCCCTTATCTAACAGAAATAATGTTAGAAAAACACGTATTTGATGTGTACTTTGATGTTTTAGTTTGGCCTATGCCCGATCCATTAAAATGGATAGGGCAGGATTTATGATCTATACTGCACCCAGCCATCAGGGGGTGATCAAGATGTTGACCATATAGTGATACATAATTACAGTAAAAACAAAAATGTTCTTATTGTCATCCTGTCATGTGTCATGCTGTTATGGGCTCAGTGCCACCCATGATGATACTCTTGTAATTGTTGCCTGATAACCAAACCCCCAACTGTTTTTTGGCACTACCTGAGCTCATAAATGGGTTTCTGGCAGGATAATGCAGTGTGGAGAATGATGGGGCCGTTCAGACTGATCAGAGGCTGATTTCCATCTGGGACAACAGGTGAACGCAATTAACTACCTGGCAGGAAGAAACACCAGAGGCTGAGCAACAGATCTCAGAGGAATCCTGCTCTGCTGAGTTTGAGCGACATGCTACAAATAGCCGAACACCGACTTCATACATGACAATATATAGCATCTGTCTGTTTTATTAATGGACATTCATTACTGCTGACATTAATATTTAGGAACATGGTGACTGTGTCATGTGGAGAAGTTACAAGTTTAATGATTGCACCACTGGTGGCCACATGTTCAAACAAAAACAAGAAAACGCTGAAAACCCTCTCTAGGGTGCCCTTCCAGTGGAGAAAACATGGTAAAGTGAATTATGACTTTCAGCACACTGGTTCCCTGGTTGCATACAGCATACAGCTGATGTTTTTCACCTCTGTTCCTCAGATGGCCCGAGTTTGCAACTGATTGCAAATATATTGACATGTACCCCCTTACAGGCGTACGCCAACCGACCCATGGGGCTCCCATTTTTCATTGCCCTGTCTCTGTGGTTTCTTCCTGGAGTCACAATTCTCCTGTGTTTCTCCTGGCTTATAACAAACTTTCACCCCCAGAAAGTTTTAAAGGAAGGGGGCACATTTTTAGAAGATTAGAAGATTAGAAGCCTAATCAATATACACTTTGAAAACTTTGTGTAAAATATTCATTTCCTGTGTTATTGTAATCAAATTTGAAATGGACTACTCAGTAAGCCGAAATGAAGGAAACAAAGAAATGAAACAGGTTATGAAATCATCCATGTTTTTGCGCTCCCGAGGCAAGTATGCCTGTAGGCTTGTGAGGTGGCTGGTAGTACTGGTACAGTTTCCTCTTTCACATAAAAGACTGGGCTGTGGTAAGCTTGTAATCATGACAGGCCTCTTTCAGTTTTATCCCGAGCAGTGCTCCATGGTGGACGATAACCGTCAGCGCGCCTGGGATGCCTCTCGACGTCCCAGCAGAAAGACTAACATGGTTGGATATTTTTCTGCCTTCCACGAGAAACTCCATGATGTATACCAAACGTTGATCTATTTGAGCATGGAGCGCTCTTCTGTGCACACCTGTAAACATGGCGAGAAAGAGGAGCGATGTTGGTGGAAGAAATGTGCAACACAAGAAAGGTCACAGTCATTTTTTCTTCATTCTTTTAAGCTTTTCCAAACTCAGGACAGACAGTTCCATGCACATGACTTAAGACGGCATTGTTGTTTACATTCTTGTTCCCGGAGTTTGGTCAGTAGCATCTCCTTCCCAGTGACATTGCACAGATCATGAAATACGGCAAGCTACGATTAGTTGGGTAGTCTGTCTTGTCTCTTGATGAAGTCACTACAAGAATGTATGACTCTATAATTGAGCCTGGTCTTAGAGTGTAGGTTAAATGTCTTTTTAATGTAGGAAATGAAATGATTTTTTACCTCTATCCTGAATTACTTTTGTTACACAATTCTAAGATCACAGATCATCTTCAGATCATCATGTCAGTCACGCTCAGGTCAAGTTTAGAAATGATTCATGGGTATAACAATCAGTGGAGCTGGCTGGGGGGCAAATTAATAACATTGAAAATGTACCGGATTTGATTTAAGTGAGCAAGTTCCAGGGTCCTGGTATTGTGCATGATGGAACCACTGACTTGTGCCTGCATATGTCAGTATGTGCTGTACCGTTACACCGAAAGTACAAGAAATAAGAAATTATGGTAAATCTTGAAGAATTATGCCGTAATCTGAAGCGTTACCAGAAGATCATGCTGGAACGCAAACAAAAGAATTTAACTAATTTTGTAGAGGATTAGCTGTAGACAAATAACAAGTCCATCTACATTGACGCCAGTCATTACCCATGAATCATTGCCTTTGTTGGATGTATTATCCCATCATGTTTGAGAAGGAGGGAGGCAGGAGTTATATAGTCAGAGAGAGAAATACATTTTAAGCCCTGAGCGTGTGGGAGCCATTAGCCATAGAGCCATGTTATTATGTGCCTGTCACCTCAATGATAAGTGGAGCTATTGTGGGCAGCATTGCACAGTATATGTGGCATTTATACAGAACTATTAGGGTAGAGGCAGAACATCAGGTTTTTTTCTGAGCATTGTATTATTAAAGTCTGATCTTTTTATTGTAGGTCTGAATGATCTATTCACTGTGTCTATCAAACTATTTAACCATTTCTCTCCATTAAAATACCACAGGTCTCCATTACATGTTTCTATATAGAGAGAAAAAGTCAACATGCTATTTTCTTAGGATAGTTATGGTGTGTTGTGGTCAGGGATGGTTTTTGTCATTTTGGGGCGTAAGGCAAACACAGACATGGGGCCCTCCACATCCCTTATTCTCCCCCTATTTCAATCCTTGAATAAATTATAGGACATAAAAGTAAACTTTTATTCATGGTGGAGTGCTGAGGATGAATCAAGGAGTCTCACAGCCTCAGGAAAAAAAGCTGTTATTAAGTCTAGTGGTAAAGCAGCGGATAGTTATGTATCTCTTGCCACATGGCAGTATGGTAAACAGGCTTTGGCTGGGTGGGTATTGTTTTCTAGTGTCCTCCATTTCCACAGATGCATAGTAAGATCATAGTATTGTCCAAGGTAGTGGGGACGCTCATGAATTAAGCATTCTAATGCCATTTTAGTGTGTGGGTTTTAAGAAAGACAATTAATTAGCATAAAGTAAAAAAAAAAAGCTTGCTACCTGAGGCAATTGCCAACTGTTGTCTGATAGTAAGTCTGCCTTGGTTATGGCTTGTGGTATTTGCATGGCCTATCCAAGCTAATAAGCCATGTTTTTATATTGCCATTGATATCGCTACCTCATTATCAAATAAAATGGGCCTCTGAATAGTCATATGTTGACAGTAGATAACTGGAGATATTGTATAATCCTGTTTATTGACTAAAACTTTCTGCGACAAGAGAATTCAAAAACTGCCAGGAGAAATTACATGAAGTTTGAGGTTGCTTTCTACTTTCAAGGATCAATAAATCTTAATTTGCATAAAAATACGCCTTCTGCTAGGCAAGTAAAATAATAATGTGCCAACATTTCAACATTTATTCTACTTTGTGATTAAAGATTCTGCCTCTGTGTGGTGGCAAAACAGAAAAAATGTCTGTCAAAATCTGTACTCAGTATGACTAATGCGCGATATGAACAGCCTTTCACCATTCAATGTCATTGTCTCATTTGGTGCGACCAGGACATTTTGAGTGGTTATTAAGCATGACAGCTCGGGAAAAAATGCTTTAATTCTAGATGAAGCCCTTTGCACTGTTCCTGTGTGCCAGTTTTCTTTTTTCTGCACACGTGTATGCACGTATTTTGGGATATGTGTGAGCTTGCTGTTGCTAATGAGTGTATTCTGGTCAGACCAGGGGAAAAGATGTTCAGTATAATTATACATGAAATCTGAATCAACTGTCACGCTTCATTGATGATCTGCCAGGATGATAACACATCATAATCAAATGAGCAGGGCAGGAAAAAGATATGATATGATTTAAATGGTGGAGACGTGCAGTATGGATGGCTGTAGATGGAGGGATAGCCATACTTGTCGCATGGTTCTATGTTGGTCAATTTCTCAACAACTACTGGATGAATTGCCATGAAATTTTGTGCAGACATTCATAGTCACCAGAGGGCGATCCCTCAGGGGAATTTCACAATCCCCTGACTTTTCCTCTACCATGAGGTTGGTATTTGTTGTTTGTGAGTGAAATGTCTTAACAACTATTGGATGGTTTGCCGTGGAATTTGTTACAAATGTTCATGTTCCTCTCAGGATGAACTGTAATGATTTCAGCAATGTCTGCACTTTTCATCCAGCTATGTCATCAGGTCACATTTTCAGTTTGTCCAATGCTTTATTGATGACCAAATACCAGCAAAATGATAACATCCTCATCAGCCTCAGCTATACTTTGTGTTAGTGTCATTTAGCAAATTTTAGCATGCTAACACACCAAGGTCGAGGTCGAGGCTGTGACTCTGCCCCCCTCGAGTTCTTAGATGAGAGCATGGTGAACATTATACTTGTTAATCATTAGCATGTTAGCATTTAACTCAAAGCACCACTGTGCTTGACTACAGCCCAGAGAGAATAAACTGTCTCACAGGACGTGCCTTGTTAGAAGACACATGCCTGCTCCCTTCCAAGTGTTGGTGTCTGCTTGCAACGTTTGCCGGTTAACCGGTGCTATGAGCTGGTCAGGACCAGGAGAAGAGTGACTCAGCCACAGTGGCTCACGTTTTTGTTCCTGGTGTTGTGTTGAAGTCAGTTTCCATTTTACTTAACCGCACCCCAACATTATTGCTAACTCTACCCAGAAAACTGGCGCGACCGCAAGCTAGCACCTGGATAGCCTCAGTAAGTCCTTGCTGTGACCTGGCTGAGAGACCAGTGTCGTAGACATGAGGCATTTATTTTCCTGCTGACAGATGGATTGTTTAAATATCACAATACAAATGTACCTGATGAGGACCCTGAAGAGTTCAACACAGGGAGAGAGATGAGGACGGGCAGGTGGTTCTGGGGAGCGGCGCTTGGTACGGACAGTCAAACCTAATTTTAATGCACCCATTTTCTGTCCTTAGATGAGGTGACTCCCCACAATGCATCTGTTTTAACAGATTTGTCGTCACAACAAAGTAATACTCAAAAAATGATTAATACAAGTGCACAAACACGTAAGACAATAGAAAATTTGTTATATCAGTTCTATTGCTTTTATTCTTCTATACAAATATCTTTTTTCTGGTTTTGGAGTGTTATTCTCTGGGGCTTAAGTTGCTGCTACTTCAGATCCAGCAGTCATGTCTGTAGGGGTGCAGGGAACAAAATTTAATCTCGATATATTGCGGATAGATAAGCTGTGAAATATTCATTTTCCCCCTCCACATTATTGCCTCATAGTTTTGATGGAGAGAAAATACGCCGTGAGGCTGAACTCTGTATGTCAACTTTTCTACAGACTATTCCAGGGTTTTGTAGCATTTCCACTTCACAAAATAATACACTAGATGTGCCAGGTGGTTTTTTTAAACAGCATTTCTGCTTTAGTGGCCTTATATCTGCTTGTTAAAGCCATAAATTGAGCGGACACCGTGATGCAGTTTATGATAAACCATTGCTTTAATTAATCAAAACAACCATAAATATCAACCATAAAGAAGATCACTGAATCAGCATTTGGGGTTTTATAGACTCAGCCAGTTGTTGACTGCAGGAAATGAACAGATTAGTAAAACCAGTTAAAGGAGAAATATGTAATATATTTACTATACTAAATCATAAAATGCCTATGATGTTTCATTAGAGATTAAGAAAACGTGCTGAAGTACCAGCTTCTCTGATAACAAGTGACAGAATTATAAATGTCTGATCATCTTACAAAGTAGGACTTGCCGTCACATGTCATTGTCAACATAATATAATGTTGTGCTTGTCTTACGCTGTGCGGGTTCAGTGTCCCTGCAACCTGCTTGATTCTGCAGGGGAGGGGGAGGGGAGAAACACCTTGCTTCAACTATAGATGTACATTAAATAGGGACTGTACCTGAATATACAGTCTGTGGCTCCAACTCGCTGTTTGGACTGCAGTGGTCATTTTTGAATGCTTGAGATTTACATATTGCTCCTTTAACTTCTTCCAGACTTTTCCATGTTGCCATGCCGCAACAACAAAAACCCTGAATTGGATGTCTATAAAGCAACTACATTATTTTAGGTCATATTAGGTTGTAAACCAGTTCTATTTCCTGTAAAATGAAAAAAAAATGGCCGTATGTATCATAGTTTTCCCTACAGCTCAATTCTGTTGAACAGGATTAAGATGAGGATTAAGTGATGTACACGCTCTGTGCTGCTGCAGGTGAAGAAAAATGCATGTTGTTCTTTTCATGCTGTGGGATTAGTGCATCAGGAGCATGTTGGGAGGCCTTGTTGTCTCTCTGTGCGTCTCTCCTTCTCTGTCTCACACACACATGCACAAAATAAGATAAGATTTGAGGATTAGGATTAGGCCGATCTTGGCTCAGTTCATGGGCTGCAGATTTACCGGGCAGACACAGGTTTAATGCAGGGTGATACAGTAGCATTACATTTGCACAAACACATAGCCACACTTGTGTGGAGGCTAAGTGTGTTAGAATTCACACAGCTGAGAGACCAGAACATCCAACACACACTCGCATACAGTACTCCCAGTTGATCCAGGGTCTGGGTTAAGACATTGTGCTTTAAAAGGATTAGCATAAAGTTATTTAACATATGGCTAATTAGCATAATGTGATTTTTTTTTCTATGGTGACTGATTAACATTCTTGTGACCCGTCCGTTACATAACCCACTGTTGGATTCCTTTGTGCACAGCCAAACTTCCCTGGCAGGAAAAAAACAGAAACATTGCCAGAACAGGATTTGCCTGAAACTATGCCGTCAAATGTCAACGGGATAAGACAATATGAGGATAAGACATTCAGAATTTGAAGATATATTCAGGTGACAAATTTGGCAGCTTTGCATAACTTCAAAGTGAAGTTCTGTGAAGCAATATTGTTGACGCTGACTTTAACATCTGCATAATGTCAGTGTTGGTAGTTGCCAAATCCACTGATAATTATTACCCAACTCTGCTGCTCAATGCAGCTTTTTACTCACTGTTTTTTAAATTTTTTTTTTTTTTGACTGCACATGGTATGAGCATGTGAGATATTTATGATTCCTGCCTCTGTCATTGCAGATGTGGATGGTACCTGTTTGCAGCTCAAACTGACACGCCAGGCTTCAATGTAAACCCATCCTTGGCTGTACAAGATGCCCTGGGCTGTTGATGTAGTGTAAAGAGGGAGCAAATCCACACATGGAGGAAGTGGGGTGGATGGATGGCTTAAACAAGCTCAGGACTTTCACCTAGGAAATCAGAGCTGAAACCCATGTTGCTTGTTGCTAGTTTTTGTGCTTAAACCTGACCAAACTGCGACTGAGATAATCACGTGTTAAAAGGCCATTTCACAGTGTTAATCACATGTTCAAAATGGTTTTCTGGTCACATCAGCTACAGCCGGTAAAGGCTACCCTCTAGCATCAGATGCTGAGAGGTGGTGTCAGTATCTGATGAGTTGGGATTTAAACGTGTTGTGCTGTAAATGTAGACAGTGCAGGCAGTGCAGCTGCAATGGGGCCCATAGAGAGATATAGAGAGCTGCTGCGTGTGCCGCTCATTATGAATGAAAAGAGAATATTACGGTGATTTTGGCTGAAATAACAATGAGTGACATTCCGGAGTCCAGGTTGTTTGCTGTGCAATAAAATCATCGTTTACTGGGTTTGTGCAGGCTGTGTGTAGCTTGCCATGTTGATGTTTTTCTGTCAATTATTGCAGCTGTTGTCTGTGGCTTTATTATACTATCATATCTTGCCGTGCACTTGTGAGATTATTGCACCAAAATTGCCTATTATTAAATCAGCAGTATTCTCTGCTCCCCAGGGAAACAGACTGCTCCTCTGCTTTCAGGCATTGATGATTTTTTTTACACTTTGATCGTCACGGTTCTGATAGCTTTCTCATTGACCTCTCTACTTTACCTATACAATAGCCGAAGTAACTCATTCCACTGCAAAATCCAACACATTCTTGGTAAAATGTATTTATGGCTAATGGTGTGTGTGTGTGTGTGTGTGTGTGTGTGTGTACTTATCTAACGATCTGTGTGTGTGTGTTGTAACTACCTTTCACCACTGTCTGCCATCAACATCCCATAAAAAAAAGCAAAAGAGCCGTGACAAACCTTCTGTAACCCACTGCTGCCTGCCCAGCACGACATGGCAGAGAAATAAGGTAAACCAGTGGCTGGTGGACAATTTAGCTAGCTCATGAACCAGATTGACAAACTCTGTGGGGGTTCATCTCATGCCTCTACATGCTTCTCTCTGGCTACATCATCAGCAACCACTATATGAGTAACCATAGCTATATGCTGACGACACACAACCTTTCACTTCACTCTCCTCTGAGATAAGAATCCCTTGATTCCCCGATGTTTAGTTTCGTATCAGTTAACTGCAAATAACAGATGATAATAAGATATTATGAGACTAATAAAGAGAGCCTGAAATGACAAAAACAGCAAACTAATGTTCATTGTTTTACTACTTAAGTGTTTTATGCAATACTGCTCAATATAATAACACATCTCCTGCTGCCTCCATGAAATATATATTAGGCATAGTTAGTTACACAGTTGGGATGGCACGGTTATTTTTATGCACACAGAATTGGATTCAATAATCCACTTAAAGACACTAGTGGAAACATTTCTTTATATTTTATGATTATGGAGGGAGTTTTCTCTCCAGATTTTTGTCTGAAGGTATTAGTGAATCACAATTCTACAGATAAAATTGATATCATGATATCCAAGCTGCTGCTGGTCTTTTCACCAGCACATACCACCTTGAAATTAGAGGCAAGTTAAAGATGTATGTAATGTATTTAAATGTAAATGTAAATGTGTGTATGTGTATATCTGTTAGTGTGTTAAGAGTACAGTATGACATCTTGTCATTATCATGCTGTAATGAACAAGGTGACAGAGCAGCAAAATTGCTCCGAGGGCTCATCATTTCCATCTGCCAACAAAGTGGAGCAACCAGGTCAATGAGAAAGACAAGTTAAAGAAAAGACGATACAAGTGGTTAAGGAGAAGGAATTAAGAAAAAGAAAACAGTATGTGCACCAGTGTCTCTTCCTGAAAAGTGTGTCTAGTCAAAGCCAAATTAAATGCAGTGAAACTAGGCTGGCGTATACGACTTTATAGAATAGCCCTACATTCTTGTCCTTGTTCTGATTATCATGAGTGCCGACATCATATTAACTATTTTTGTAACCCTAAAGCTCTGTCTTCATTAATTTGAGATATACTTGTCTCTTGTAAGTACCTGAATTATACACCTAATAGGTTAGCACTGTTTAAAGTGTCCAGTTCTGTTTGTTGGTATCAAAATGTTTCTAAGTTCTAGGTTACATTATATCATTGCCAAATGTTTAATTTAGGCTATCCTACTATAGTCAACTCACTACACTATGATGTTTTTTCTTCTAATTCACTGCTGAGTGATGAGTTATGTCATGATTCTCAGTGGGGTTGGGCAGTTCTAGCAACTCTTTCAGATTACTGTGGCTGCCCCCTGATAGTCAACAAAATGATTGGTTAGAAGAGTCTTTGTCTATTGAGTTTTTTAAATATATTAGTCACAGGAAAAAAAAAAAACCCTGAAATTCCAGTTTGGAGCTGTGGCTTGCTGTTTGGCTTTGCTGCTTGTTGCAACATGGACCTTTTCTCTTGTAGCCACCAGCGTACTCTTGCTAACTGTATTGTAGCTGCCATTAGCTAGTTAGCTCAGGTAGTGGACCTATTAGACTGGGACACAGCCTCAAAGATCACATGAGGCTGGTTACTGCTTTTGATGTCTGTAACAAGCAGCTCACTTTGTGCCTGAAAAATATTCAAATAAATACATCATACATCAGATAATAAATGCGTGACTATCGGCTTAAACTAACAACTACAAGTCAGCTAGCAAAATCTTTAGTCAGGGGCAGCCCTACAGATCGCCAGGCTTGGGGAGTAACGGATTACATGTAACGGCGTTACGTAATTAGGATACAAAAAAAAGGTAACTGTAATCCGTTACAGTACAGGAAAAAAACATGTAATCAGATTACCGGTATATTTGATAAAAACGGTGATTACTTAGCAGGATTACATTTTAAAATCAAACGGGATATAATACACTGCAGCAGACATGCACAGTGCGCACGCATTGTGACACTTTACGACACAACACCACAACAAACCAACACGTGAAACGACCACCGGCCTCGATCCGTGTGTAAACATGATGTAAGATAAGGACGTTAAAACAGTC
>JAJHUR010084865.1:0-19428 GCA_027495735.1 Lutjanus campechanus
GGGTATTGAGGGGCTGTCATGGACGACATGTCTCTTCAACATTGCGTGGAGGTCTGGAGCAGTGCCTAAGGAGTGGCAGACCAGAATGGCAAAGCTCTCGATCTACCAGTCAATCTTTGGTTCTACTCTCTCCTATGGTCATGAAGGGTGGGTCATGACCGAAAGAACACGATTGTGGATACAAGTGGCCGAAATGGGTTTTCTCAGGAGGGTGGCTGGCATCTCCCTTAGGGAGAAGCTCAGTCATCCTTGAGGGACTCTGAGTAGAGCTGCTGCTCCTTTGCGTAGAAAGGATCCAGTTGAAGAGATTTAGGCATCTATAAGGATGCCACCTGGTCGCCTCCCTAGGGAGGTGTTCCAGGCACTTTACAGCTGGGAGGAGGCCATAGGGCAGGCCGAGGACTAGGTGGAGGGATTATATCTTCACCTTGGCCAGGGAACGCCTCAGGATCCCCCAGTCAGAGCTGGTTAATTGGCCAAGGAAAAGGAAGTCTGGGGTCTCTTGCTGGAAGTGCTACCTCTGCGACCCGACTTTGGATAAGCAGTTGGACATGGATGGATGTAGAGAGTGTATGGAGACTCTAATTTGCACAAGGTAGAAGTAAAAGCAGATTCAGAAAAGGTTTACTAGCCATCAGAATGTGATGAAACTTTGTGATGGTGACAGCTGCTGACCATGAAAAATTAATTCATGCCAACTTTTATGGCTGACATCATTGTTGACACATCAGTCAAGTTCTGGATGAAGAACGATGAATGAAAAGACAATATATATACACTGACAACTACTGTGTATTTCAAGATCAAGGCACCTCACCAGGCCATTGTTGATGTGTCTTTTCCTCAGGTGTCTTTTTTTCCTCAGGTGTCCTTGAACAAAACACTGAAGCGTTACCTAAAAAGGGACAGCTGGCCGTAGCAAGGCCTGCATGTAGTATGAGATAGTCAGAGGACTTGTGCATAAAATAAATAAATCAATTCCCAAAGGCACTTTGTGGAGCACGGCATCTGAATAATCTGGCGCTCATCATTTTTATTATTATTATTATCATGAGAATCATAGTTTTAAATGTTTGCATGCCACAGCATGTCTCTGCCCACATGTATGTACTTAAGTCGGTGCCTATCTGGCCTTTGGCACCATTCCACCCACTGCTCACCCATCTGTTTTCTGCCATCCTGATGGAGCTGCGTGCCAGGGGAGGCCTTCTGCAGCACAGACCCGCCCGGCCTGGACCCATGATGCACCAGACAGGCAGCCCCTGTTAGCCGCAGTGACAAAAGACTCTGTTGGGTTTGTGTTTAATGAGGCGCTACTGTGTATTCATTCAATAATAACAGCCATATGGCTGTCATCGCTGAACATGCCTCCCCACTTTGCTAGAAAGTTCGGCAGCATCTACAAGGGAGGACAATTAACATGGTGATGTGCTGTGCATTGGGGAGGGTGGGGGATTGCTTTCTTTTAATTAATTAGTAATATGACTGTGTTTGGAAATATGGAGTTAGACATTGTCAATATCAATTAAGATGTTTTGTGCAAAAATCATTCTCTGCCTAACATAATCACATCATCAAAGTAAAGCACATTGTAGGTTACCATTTCAGTTCTTATCATTTGGTATCACAGTATAAATATAGACATCAAATATATTGAGCAACAAGCTTTAGATATTATTTGTTCATTCAAATGTTTATTATGTGTAGCTTTTCATCCTTTATTTTTCCTGTTGAAGTAATGTGCCGTAGCGTTAAGAACAACCCTTAGTTTTATTAATTATTAGTAATCGAAATACTTGAGTTACTTGAGGAATCGTTTCAGCCCTATATTTAAATATATATATATATATATATATATATATATATATATATATATATATATATATATATATATATATATATATATATATGTGTGTGTGTGTGTGTGTGTGTGTGTTTTCTTAACTATACTGTACATTCATTGCATAGTTTGTGTTTTGCAGCTACAACCTACCTCAGTAGTGTCAACCCATCATGACAGTAGCACATGCAAATCATGCAGCATTTGACTAAACAAAGAAAACCATGATTGAAAGAAGAATAGAGTTCAGTTTGTTAATCTGGTAAAATTGTGTTTGTTGCCATTTTTGGAAAGTAGTCAACCGGCATTTAAATTATTTGTTATTTCAGGCAGCTAGCGGTGCCTTTGTCAGTCCCATATCTCGTGTTTAGCTCTCCTTGAGGTGAGTCATACAAAAAAATTGAACCAGTGCACCTTAAATAGTGTTCAACCTATCAATACACGCACTGATCATCACCTCACTACAAATGACTTAGTTATTGTTCCCATACAACCTAAAACAATGCATTCATTTCCATCCATTTATTTTGAATTCCAAAAATTCAAAATAGTTTTTGGCTGAGCTAAAATGGAAAGTTGAACGTGTCAATAAAATAAAATGCAAGAAATTAAATGGAAATAGACTCAGTAAACTAATCATGATGCACATGAAGCATGTGACTTATTGTCATTTCGCTCCAATGAACGGACAAAAAGTAGCTGCAGATGAAAACATCAGGTTTGTGTGGACCGAAGAAACGGACAGAAATGCCATGTTTCCATTACATCTTCTATGTAGTTTTCTGCCGTTTGAGGTTTGACTGTTGCTCTTTTAATTATGTCATGTCATGGCAGACTCTTCCTCTGGTTTAATGGCACCTGA
Organism: Lutjanus campechanus; assembly: GCA_027495735.1. Classification (NCBI taxonomy): domain Eukaryota; kingdom Metazoa; phylum Chordata; class Actinopteri; order Lutjaniformes; family Lutjanidae; genus Lutjanus; species Lutjanus campechanus. Next base: position 2,703 of record JAJHUR010084865.1, read on the forward strand.
CTGAGAATTAACACAATCAGGTGCTGATATTTGCATAATGATAGTGAAAAAAGAAACACATTAATTTGCATTTTCTTTTGCAGTTTCTCTGAAAATTCTGTTAAAATCTGAACTATGTTTGGATGGAAACTTGTTGTCTAACTTAATTTTTGTTGGAGTGTTGGTGTTCGGATTAACGTTTGGTGCAACATCCCATAAATACCCATCCCAGCTTGGGTTAAGTCACAAAACAAGAGGGATAGATGCAGGGAATGAGCCAGGTGTCTGCTCCACTGAGAGGGTGTAGTATATTCTGCCATTACACCTCCCTAGCTCTCCTGTGTGTGTCTCAGGCCATAAAACACCTCCCTATTAGCATCCCAGACACTTAGCTGAGGAGCAGCTTCTCTCTTTATATGCAGGCTCAGGCACATGATCATTTCCATTACAATCATTTGGGTGAAAATATGCAGCAGACACAAACATGACATTAATTTTAATGCGGTGCCACAGCTCTGTTCAATTACATTCCATAAAATATTCACAGGGAATCTCACTCTGATTTAGGTAAAAGGGGGTATAGCACAGCTGGAACTTCATGGGTGTGCTAACGCAGAAGATAATATATGAGCGTGTAGGTATTTTTCATGACAGGGACCCTATGTGCTGTAAGTAAAGTCAGGGATTCTACATGCTGTCCAGGTTTTGATTGAAGAGCACATCAAAAGTGCTTTCACAGGTTCCATACTGGAACATCTGGGACTCTGTAGGTGCTTTGGAACACAGCCAGTTGTGATATAGAAAAGCTCTGCATCAAAACCTGATTCAGCACAGAATTCATCTTTCTTAGTTAAGGAATTTAGACCACACTTTTGGTACAGAACAACTATTGTGGCTCAGTCCACATCAGTGTTATTTTTAACTGCAAATTTTCATTTAGTGTTAGTCATCTTTTAGTCATCTGAATTGTTTTAGTCCAATTTAAGTCGACTAAACATCATTAGATTTTAGGGCTAAATCTGTAGTAGATTTTATTCAGCTAAAAGTTAACAGGTTTAGTCAGGATGTAATTTGTTTTTTTAATGTTTCTCTAGAATTTAGAAGCTCATTATCCTGTATACTCTTCAGAGAAGCATATTTTAACCTGGTTTTAACATATTAAGTATACTATATCCATGTTCCTTTCTCCTATAATATACTCAGCATTGGGCAAGGTGCTAAAATTTAGTCATTTGTTACAGTTACTGGTTACTTTTATGTATGTATGTTTTATGTAAGTTATGTATGTTATGTATGCTGTAACAACTACAGTTCCTATGTGTAAGCTACACTTTCATTGCCTATGGTTTAGACAGAAGAATTTGGTTCAAGATGAGCACAGAAAAAGCTCTTCTTGAACCAAATTAAAGTGTTTCTACAATAGTTGATAGATAATTTTTTTTTTTTTCTTTTAGCCCAGTGGGAAAGACAGGTCTTCTGCCTGAGTCCAGCCACCATTCCAGCAAAGACAGCTGTTGAGGCCATTCTACTTCTACTCTACTTCTGATATAGTGCAATTTCACCGCATCTGGATGATCCAAGCTTGCCAGCCCATAGGCATGTGTAATACCTTCACATAGTCAGTGAGCAAGACTGTGTTTCGACAGAGACCTGCCACATGCCCTATCACTGTAACAAACAAACAGCTGCTGTGAGCCTCTCACAGTGAATCTCAGCCATAAACAGCTGAGTTTAAAATCTCAATATAAAAGTGTCATTCAAATGGCATATTAATTCTGTAACAAATACACTAATGAAGGTCTGGTTTTCTCAAATAACTCCATCGGTGGGAACTGCTTCAACTTTGCCATTCATTACCAATAAGAATCTCTGACAGAGGGGTAGGTATTTATCTGAGAACATCATTGATTTACTTGTTTTGGCAATTTCTAGAGAGTGTTTAATAGGATTCTCTATTTGACCTGTCACCCATCAGAGCAAAAAAAAGAGTCGAACGGAGGTGAAAAAAGGGAAGAAAGGTTTGTTCGCTAATGAGAAACACCTCATAGTCTATTTTCTGTATGGGCTGGCTCATTCATTTCAATTATGGGAAGAGTCTCAGTGGCCTAAACAAGTGAAGTATGTGGTTAGTGTTCTAAAATAAACTGCCTTGACTTTGTCTTGCCACAGGCATTTTACAGCTTAGACCAACTCAACATCATTATTGCACCGATTATTCATTTGGACATTCAAAGTCAGTGTTTATTTTGCACCTAGGCCTGCAAATAAGAAATCACCTCACATTATAATGTTCTGCTGTGTAGTGCAATGATTGAATAACATCTAACTAAATATTATGCTAGAATCTATGATTAAATGCATTAATCAAAGCGTATAGGCTATGCTGACAATGTTTTGTGCTTAATGCTGAGTGTAGTAGACTCACTTTATGCCACACTGTCTACCTGTAATCCACATATGTGTAATGGCTAGCTTGCTAAACTGCTGCTGCAGTGCTGCTACTGCTAGCCCCGTCTTTCTACATTGAGTTTGCATTTGGTAATGGCCATTAATAATAAAGTATTTCATTTGATGTCATTATGAATTTCATCTATATTTATATAATATTTGGGTTTCTGTTATGCAGGTTTCCAGGGGTGGGTTTAAATAAAAGTATTTTATTTACATTAGCTAAACCTTGATTTACATTATAAAACCAAACAAACATGTTCTTCTGGGTTCAGTCTCTTCTGAATCAGAAAAGCTGTGTGTATGTCTTGCCAGTATATCTTCCAAGTCACTGACTTGATACTGATTTTCCACAACACAGTCCTGCAAATCAAAAGCCTTGTTGACAAATGAAGGAAACATGAGAGAGGGCTTTTGATTTGTAATGGACACAGGAAATGTTCAGTAATTTTTCATTTTTTATGTCTGTGACATATTCTACAGATACAGAAATTGAAGTTGTATTGTTGTTGGTATGATGCCAATATGACTATAAACAGATCATTTTCACTGTCTATTTTTGCTGAAAACTGCGTCACATGGAAAAAGTAAGCAACGCGCCGAATTCCAAGATGACGAGCCACCGCAGCTGCTCACACAGGCTGCGTGGCTGCTCTAACCTGTTAACATGGACGCCAAGATGAAACACAAGAAGTTCGGCAACGCATACACATGCTCAGCAGTGTGGCCTATAGACATTACGGAAAAAAAACACATCTTTGTAAGTCTTTATATATTTGATATTTGAAAATATCCAAAAAACACATATCTCTTATGATTTGTTCCCTGTTAAATTTTCAAAACCAATCACCAGAAATTACGTCGGTGAAATTGTGTGCTACATTTTACGGGAGGAAATATCTAAAATCACAGACTTTCATCACTGACAAACCAAACAAAACAAACTGACAAAGTAGATTAGAGTTACAACTGTCAGCTTGTAGACTAAAATATAGGGTGATAATGCAGAGAGCAGACTTCATGTTTATTATCACGATTCTGATGAACACTGATAACCTGTCACCACATTCAGGAATTGTTCAGAGAGGAAGTGATGTCATTTTCTGTCCCCTGACCATGCAGGCAGTGGTTTCGCATGATGCCCTCCATCAGAGACTGCCAGTCTGTGCTGCTGCTCCACCTGCTCACAAAGTGAAGAAGAGTGTAGATTCAAGTTTAAACTGTCTGAATACTTTATGTCTATACAATCGATTGCCACATAAATAAGCACAGTTTGCTGAGCAAAGTCCCTCCACACATTTACATGTTTAATATATTCACAGGGGTCAGGCGATGTTGATAATAAGAAACAACACCTGTGACGTGACCGAACACCTAAAACTCCGTGGTTATAATTTTGATGGAGGGGTTCTTGGAGCTGCCACAAGCTTAAGGGATAGCTGTTGAGGACAATGGTTATATCTGTAACCTACCATTCTAGGTGAACAGTTGTGAGGGCTGCCCTAGAGGAGAATGGTAAACCCTATAGAACTAATTAGTACGCTCCACTGTGCTCGTAGAATTTGGATTATTAGCAATAAAAAGCACAGATAAAATTCTGTTGCTATAATAATATCTTATAATATTGTTATTATTATATTATTATATTATATTGTTTGGTTTTGTTTTTCAAGAAAAAAGTCCACTCATCCTCAACATGTTATGTTCTGAACAAAACTGAAAATGAGCTATATCAAACTCAAAAAAGGTATAAAGAGAATGGTTGCTGCATTATATCCAGCAGGAACAAAAAAAAGTCAGAAAAATCATCTAAAAATCGCATATATGGTGCTCTACCGGGACACCTCAGTGCTGATGCTGAGGAGCTGAAAATAACATTTCCGGTCCCTCTGACAAACTGTCACCTATTCAGGTTTTAAGCATAAATCATCTTATTCTGTATATAATGCTGTAAGGGTGACTGCCTCTGCCTACCAGATGGACTGTAATGTCAGCTAAATCTACCAATTCCCCACAGCTCACCTGAGACAAACCTTCTCTATCAACATTAGAAAGTGTCCACTTCCTGCTAAAAACAGACTTCCTGTTAGTGTTAGCATCTGTGCCAGTACTTTTGTTGGGTGGGTGTGACTCCTCTGGAAAAGGACGTCAGGGTTATCCTGCTGTGATTCAGCATTTCCATTGACGTTAGCAGTGAGGTCAGGAGGATTGTAGAAATAGACCGAAAAAATGAAATTAGACTCAGATTTGAGACTTTTCATATCAGAGGTTGATGTGGCTACATATGGCGGCAACTATTTGGAGTTCTATTTAAGCACTGCCAAGAGCTTATTCAAAATACATATTTAAAGGACATTCATACCATATAAATATGCTGATATTCACATGGATAGGATTGCATTGTGCGGCACTGATGCTGTCATTTCACTTGCAAAAATCGCTGTCTCAGAGGGTGGAATAATTTCTTTCTCCCTTTCTCTTTCTTGTTCTATCTGTGAAATCTCAAGGCTCAAATATAACATACCTAAAAGAGCAGTGCAGTTTCGTTTTATGTCATTCATTCAGTTTGCTTGCACAATCTACCTGTAATTACGATGTGATTTTCTAAGGTAGTAACTCATCACACAATCATACATTTCATACAAATGCACTGTATTACAGGAGTAAAAATAAATAAATAAATAAAGAAACACACAAACACAATTCCCCTTCTCCCTGTGTGTGATGTTATAAAATAGTCTAGATATTGCACTATTTATTGTTGTTGCCCTCTTTTTCTTTCTAAGAATCAGTGTAGTTTTCTCTTTTATATTAATGGATTTATTTTAGGTAACTAAGTCAGTGCGGCTCCCTGGATGTCTCTGCTGCGTGCTCCCGCTGTGTCTGCTGTCCTTGAGAATTTTTTTACTCCACAAAAATGTCACTTTACTGCTGACATGCAGAGTGTGCATGACGCCAGAAACAGAAAGCATGTGAAACTAGAAGCAGAAAGAAAAAGAATTGCAGAACATTATGATGTCACAGTGAAGTTAACCTTTGACCTTTTGAAAATAAAATAAAATCCCTTCATCATTTTATCCTACTAGACGTGTGTGTAAGTTTGTCATAATAATCATGTGAGTTCTTGAGTAATGGACTTGTTTTGTGAGGTCACAGTGACCTCAACATTTGATGCAGAAAATCTAATCAGTTCATCCTTGAGTCCAAGTGTACGTTTGTGCCAGTTGTGTAATGATATTCCATCCAGGCGTTGAGATATTGGGTTCACAAGAAAGGGACAAACGTGAGGTCAGGGTGACCTTGAACTTTGACCCTTGACCTAAAAATCTAATCAGTTCATTCTTGAGTGTAAGTGTACATGCGTACCAAGTCTTAAGAAATTCAGTTAGTGCTCTTAAAATATTGCATTCACAAGAATGGGACAGATGTGTACGTAAGGACATCTGGACGGATAACCTGAAAACATAAAGCCTCAGGCTACAGCAGTCACCAGCGCAGAGGCATTGAAATTGACAGCCAGTAAGAGTATTAACCTGTAGCCTAAATCTCAGTCATGAAATCCCACTGGACAACTTGTCCTCATCAGAAAAATGTGCGTGTTAGTTGTGAGTACAAGCAACTTACTCTGACTGATGTATCCACTGCTGTTAGTAGTGACTACTAGTGGACATATTAAGTATAACAGAAGTATAAGGAGTGAGAAAGTCTGCATTTGAAGTTGGTGGTGGAGGGATGGCTCAAACTTGCAGGACTTTTGACCAGGAGACAGGGATTTGAGTCCTGTGTGAAGCAAAAAGTAAACATAGAATTACTGAAAGTTTTGCGTAACTTAAAATTTTGTTATGGTCATTATTTTAACCCAAACCATAATATTTTCCAAATCCTAAGTTTTTGTGCCTAAACTTAACCACACTGCAATATATATAATATTTACATGATGTACTGTAGTTAAGGTCTGGTAAGTCTGTCACGGCCAGTACTCTGTTCTGGTAATATATGTCATTTTGCGAGTAACTGACAATCAACCTTTTCTGTGGTTTAGGTATGAAGATGTGTTGCACTACAAGTTAATGGACTAAGTGGTCACTCAACAAAAAATGTGAAATATCCCCTTAAGAGAAATACGCTCATTAGACCTTCCCGCTCGCTCATGGTCTGCAGGTACTGTTACAGGATGAGGTAATGCTTTGATGCACGACGCCTCCTGACGTCAAGTCTGCAGGCCCGGCTCACAGCCTGTCTTTCAACGTGGCTGACAGCCAAATGATGCCACTATGATGATTGCCTCTGCCTCTTTCCCAATCTATCTTGTTCCCAGCAAGAGGTGGCTTAGAGGCCACTGCAGGTAGCCAGGCCAAGGGGCACTGGCAAGGTCCAAATGCCAGGTCATATCATGTGTACTCAGACCCTGAGACAGGCATCCCAACACTCTGTGCAGCCAAGCATGTTTGTTTACTCACGCAGGTCATCATATCAGTGCCTGGCCTGCCTGATTCTGTGCGTAGTCAGAACAAATCATGGCACATTACCAGGCACGAATATCCCAAACAAAGGCATGAGTAACTAATGCACCCTGAACCTTGGACAACCAGTTATGTCTGCTGTGACATGCTAGAAACTGCAGAATAAAGAATGTCACGGCACACACTGTGACCATTATATTCATGATTTGATTATATTACAATTTTTTAGATTAGATTAGATTAGACCCCACTATCATATTTCTGTGTCATTACAGGCTGTCATCCAACAGGAAATTAAATAGAAACACACCTGAAACAGAACACATCAGGAGACACAGCTGCATTTATACAGTACTGTATAGGATTTCAAATAATTAAAAGTCTACTATGCAGGATTTTACAAAAGAAAAAACAATGTATAGACTTACTAAAAAAAAATCCCTCTTAATCATCACTTATGACCCAATTGAAGTGTGTGGCGGTGTCTGTATCTGCAGAGACGCTGCACTCTGCCTGTATTATCTTATTTTACTGTGTTCAGGACACTTCTGGGCATTAACCTTTAGGCAGTGATCTGTAGCTCCCAGCCAATAACAGCATGCAGGATGTTCGACAGAGACAGCAATATAAACTTATCGCTATGTTTTCCCGACCTCTCTCCTCTTCTCTGTCTGCATAATGATTCTATAAAGAGCTGCAGGCGTGTCTGTTTGTCTGTGGCTCAAACCTGCCCTAACCACCAGAAAACAATCAGAATATAACATTTTATTTCACTGATTCACAGCTTTTTTCTCCTGACACTACTCCCTCTCCTCGATCACTCTCTATCTCGCTCTACCACCTCTGCTCTCTCTTTCTCTCTGTGTCTCGCTCACTTAAAGGGGGGCAAACTGTACATCAACTAACAAGTTCCACATAGTATACCTTTAAGCGTTTGCACTTCATTCAGAAAGTAAGTTCTAAAAGCTCACTTTCATTCATTTTCCGCACATCATATGGCCTCACAACAAGAAGGTTGTGGTTCGAATCCTGGCTCAGTTTCTGTGTAGAGTTTGCATGGTCTCCCTGTGCTCGTGTGGGTTTCCTCTGGGTTTCCACCATCAACAAAAAACATGCATGCTAGATCGATTCCCCTGTGCACATTCATAAGCCACTGCCCTATAAGGCAATGGCTTACAACTGGAGTTAGTCCCTGGGTGCCCACTGCTTCTCACACTAGGATGGGTTAAATGCAAAGACTGAATCAGACTGTATAATTGTACTTTGTATGGTTGTATACGTCACCATAAAGTTTACCTTTTCCTTATACATAAATTGCAATAATTACAGCCTTAGTCGGTAATTCTGAGTAGCCCCGTAATTACAGCCATAGTTTAGAAAGCTGCATGTCATCATGTGAATGCCAGCGTTCTTTTTAAATGCACAAAATAATGTGGCCTATATATATATATAGGGCTTTAGGGGTGAAAAGGTCCAGGTAGTGAATAATGATGTGCATCACTGCCTTTTCACACAGGACACAGGACTCATTACAGGCCTGCAAATCACATTTGTGTTTTTATCAAATCATATCCACTGCACCAGGGTGGCTGTAGCTCAGGTGGTAGGGAGCGTCATCTGCAGATCGCAGAGTTGGCGGTTCGATCCTACCTCCCCCTGGCCATAAATATGTGGAACCATACTAGGCTGGGTGGAGACTGGTGTAACAGTGAGCCGATGACCTGCAGTAGTGACTCCTTGAGGGAGCAGTCGAAAGACAAAGAAGAGGAAAATCAAATCATAACTATGATCTTTGTTTAACCTTCAAGTGTTTTAGTTTCCAAACCACACCTTAATCATAGTTTATTTACAATAACTACAGTCTTTTCCTAGCCTTAAACATACCAGAGTTTCCACGCACAGATATTTTAGAAGTATGCAGTAATGCAAGGATTATTTTGATAGCCTCTTCTGAAATTTCCCATAAGCACATGAGATAAGTTTTTTTTTTTAAATAATTGCTCATTGGAGGATGGGATGGAAGATTTTAATAATTCACAAAAAGGTGTGTTCTTCTGTAACCTGTGTGTATGAGCTAGTAAACACAAACCTAACAGAAATCCATTTTTCAGAGAGACCTGACAGCCTCCTGTATATAAAAAAGGGAAAACAAGAAGAAACTGGGCTACATGCAAACCAGCTTTTCATCTTGTCAGCAGAGCACAACCAGAGCAGACAGGTGGAGTAACTACACAGCATCGCCCTAACCAGACAGACTGAAACAGCAAAACAAAAACCAGCAAAAAACACAGCCAAACACATGTTACAGCCCTTGCATAATGGACAATAAACACAAAGGAAATATTTATACTTGCCTGACAGGCAGAATTTGGCATTCTCCACCTGAGGGATCCCAGAGGACGCCTCGTAGCGGCCCTTCAGCGTGTTGACAGATATCACAGCAGACAAGGCACCCACTGAAAAGCTCCTCACTTCCGCGGGACTGTAAGTAGTCAGTTAGGACTTTCCTTAAGCCACAGTGCCTGGTTATCTGTATGTGACATAATCTAATATTCGAACAAAATGCAAGGACAGAGGAGAAGTCCACGGCTAAACAAACTCTACAGCAGGACTGCAAGGTTCTGTTGTACCTGTATTATCTTTGCCAGTATTCATTTACATCATGGTGTGAGTTACATGTACCAGTCCTGAAAATCCAATGAAGCAGCGCCTGCTATACAGAATGGTCTGATTTATCTTGTGTTGGGATGCTCTGATCACCTTTTTTTTTTTTTGCCGCTGATCCTGATTGCCAATCATCTAAAAGCCATATGCATGGCTAATACAGATCTCTTTCTTCGAGGTTATTTTGTTCTAACAGCTTAGTTTTTCCATTCTGAGCTGCTGTAAAACATGGTGATGAAACATGGCAGACTTCATGGACAAAGACCCTCTGTAGATTTCAATGGGTAATTTTCAGGTAACCAAAACACAAAACACAACAATTCTAATGTTTATGCATTAATGAAAACAAATAATATATTCCATTTCTGCCCTATTCAGTCGATAGATCCCTGTAGATGTTACACACTGGACCTTTAAGTCTGTATATGCTGTAGCTGGTAGTGGCAAAGTTGTCACATTTTGATTTTAACATGTTCTCTTAATGCTAGGCAGTTTCCCTACACTGAATTTTGGGCAGACTGATTTAAGAAAATCCACTTCTTGGATGTTTAACATTTGAATGTGAATGATAGCAGGGTGGCAACAGAAAGTATGATTGGAAAAGACACTTAATAAAAAAAAAAAATCCAAGCTGCTCTTCCCCGTCAAAGTCAGTTTTCATCAAGGTAGCGTGAGTGGAACACCTCGTTCACTCAGACTCTACTGTGACAGAAGAGAGAGTGAAATAGACAGCGAGTCGTACAGCGCAGTTAGTGTGACATCAAAAGTGGCCATTCTCTTTACTTTCATGGTTGCTGCAGATTGTCCCATTGTAAATGTCAAGCCGATTCGCAGATATCAAATTTGATCCAATCATGCAGTTTGGAAGGGACTGTAATTGACTCGATGGGGACAATGCACTTTGTAATGATTGGTGTGTTGACATGTGCATTTGGGGAATATTTATTGGGTTATTTGTGCATTTGAAAATTGATAAAAATGAATTCAATAGGGAAAGTGGCTTCTCTTCAGGACTAAAGAGATAGGTAGAAAGGTAGTTTCTTTTAAAGAGGCTGGGAACTTTTGTCAACTTTTATTTCTTCCTACGGCCATTAAAATGTCTGTAAATGCTTTCTAGATAAGACAAAAAGTTGCATATAGTGAATCTTTGTTGTCTCTATGTAAATTTGTGGCAATATTTTACCTTTTTCCTTTTAGTTTTTTTTTACAGTACATCCCACCTGTGCATTTTATTTTTTATTCATTTTATTTTATTATGCACAAATAAAGAGCAGAGAACTAAAGAACTAGGTTGGGGGGGGGGGAAATCACATAGCCAGTGTTTTCACCCATTTTCACACGGTTCCATACTTCCTAACCCATATAATGTTTACAAGCCAGATGTTTCACATGGCCACAACTGCACAGACCATATGTACTGGCATCCCAGGAGTGATAATAGTGTATTATTGGACTGAGTGTAAAGTCATTTCTTTTACTTGTCGCTGAGCATCTGCTCTGCACACATCAGGTAAAATGATGGCTTATCCACACGTTTTCACCTCTTGTCAGCAGAGAAGTGTCCATAACAGACACCTGAAATGAAATGCACCCGAACTGGGCTAATCAATGGGGTGTCATTCTGTCATTTAGTGGTTTTAATGGGTGTCCTTGTCTGCTTCAGCCTCACTTTGTGATTTATGCTGCCAGAGCATTTTTACATAAAATCTTGATTAGTGCAGCTGCAGGACAGCTAATGGCTTTAACAATGTTTTGGGCTTAATTCAGTCACAGTGAGACACACTCCTTTAAATGGTTTTGAGCTCGCCTGTGTATTTGCATTTAGATCCTTTCAAGAAATCACCTCCCCATCCTAAAAAAATTGTTTCTCAGCCAGCTGGACATCTGTCTTTTCCTGTCTTTTTTTCCTTCCTCTCTCCAGCCATCCATTCATGCCTGCTCTTACATTCCACTTCTCACCCGCCTCCCATCCACCACCTTTTCTGTTCCTTCCTTTTAGTCATCCATCTGTAACAACCTACACCTCCCTCACACACTTCAAGTTTGTCCATTTGTTGCTCTCCCTCACAACCCAGACACACACCACCACTCGCCCATTTTGTATGTCTACCTGTTAGTGTCTGTTCGTCCCACACGCACACTCAGACTCTGCAGCCTCTTCCCTGAAACCCCTTTCCACTGTCGTTCTCCTGCACAGCACTTATTTTGTCTTCCCACATCGTGGGTGGCATCAAATGTTTGTGTTACAGCTATGAATGCATAATTTCTTAATTTTCCCTTCAGTAGCTAAAACCAACCCAACCCCCAACATGTACATGCAGTACTGCTTTTCAGAATGAAGGAGGGATTGTTATCCCCTCCAACGCCTGGAGAGGATCATGCGATCGCAGGCATGCGTGCATACACATGCAAGTGACCAGCGGACCTGAAGCTGGTCCACAGCTAATCTTACATACTACTCAACCCATCATTCAAATTTTTTTGTGTACATTCGTGACTATAAGATTGGAATCTGTTTTTACGCCTCCACATCAGCAACAGCTGTGGCCTGAGGCATTATGCTTTTGGGTCATCCCATTCTAATGAATCACATATCTCAAGAACGCCGTGAGGGAATTTGTTCAAACTTGGCATAAATATCCACTTTGACTCAAGAATTAACTGATTAAATTTTGGAGGTCAAAGGTCAAGGTCACTGTGACCTCATGTCCGTCCCATTCTTGTGAATGCGATATCTCAAGAATGCCTTGAGGGAATTTTTTTCAAACTTAGCATAAAGTTTCACTTGGACATTTTGGCGATCAAAGGTTACTGTAACTTTACGTCCATCCTCCTCTCGTAAACACAATATTTAGGAATAGTTGGAGGGAATTTTCTCAAATTTGGTACAAATGTCCTCTTGGTCTAAAGGATGAACTGACTAGACTTTGGTGGTCAAAGGTCAATGACTTCACAAAACACATTTTTGGCCATAACTCCTCTACTTACACATAACTACTTCCATGAAAGCACATTACAAAGTGAATGCATTTGTTCTGTTACAGTTACTACAAAAATATGTAATTAAATTACAGGTACTAATCAAAATGTTGGTGATTACAAAGGGCTTACATCCAGATATTCTTTTTGGGTTGCCTGGCGCAGATCTGCACTCTACTGAGGACACTTTTTTAGTTTTCAATTTGTCTGCTGTCTAAAACATCTCAACCATTACCTCTTGTTCCCATTTGGGGTTGCCAATTTGCAAAACTATCAAGTGCAATTTAAAATAAAGACATCCCAGGGACTTTGTGGGATTCCCATCTCAATAATAGAGAGGGATTGACACAACATGCATGAATCCTATGGTGTACAGGCTTTATTCATGGAAAAAGTAACTACTCTGCTACACTTTCTCCAGTGTGTTGCTTTTGAATTTACTTGCGTGATTTACTTTTTTATCAACTTTCAACTTGGAGTCAATAGGCCCATTTTAATAGTGTTCATTAATGAAGAAATATATTTATTTAGGTAGTATTATTATTTACTGCTTATTTTACAACCTCATATTTATCATTGCATACTTTGCATCTATATCTCTGTCAGCACTTGTTTACTGCTTAGGGCTATAAAATTTCTTGCTGTGCCATCTTGACTTACTCTCTGTCTAACTGAGGACCTAGCTGTCACTTGATATAGCCCGCTAAGATAGATATGCTTCTGAGCAATTATCACAAAACACCCTTTCAATCACCTTGATGAAATAATTATGGAAACTGTATGTGGTACTGTTTTTCAGGAACATCACTGATGGCTTGATATCATCTCTTCTATGGAAAGAAAATCACACATATTGTTCCCTTCATTTCTCTGCTCTTCTAGGCTGTGAAGACGCTGTATGTCTTCACCTGACTGCTTATGACATAGATAGACAGTTATGGAAAGGTACTACACCTGAGATGAACAATTGCACAATATAAGCTAATGACAAATGAAAGGTTTAAATTTGAAAACTTGACACAATGTACAAACCCCAAGTCCAAAAAAGTACGAATGATTGTAAAAATGAAAATAAAAATAGAATGCAATGATTCGTTGAAATCAAACTTTATTCAGTTTCCCAAAAAGTTGGGACAGTGGCAACAAAAGACTGAAAAAGTTGTTTAATTCTCAAAAAACACCTGTTTGGAATATTTCACAGGTAAACAGGGGCATCCTCGAAAGAATCAATTGTTCACAAGCCAGGATGGGGTATGGTTCAACACTTCGTGAAAAACTGTGTGGGCAAATAATTCAGAACGTTTCTCCATGCACAAATTCACCATCTACAATCCATAATGTCAGTAAAAGAGTCAGAGAATCTGGAGAGATCTCTGCACGTAAGGGGCAAGGCCAAATACTAACACTGAATGCATGTGACCTTTGAAACCTCGGGCAGCACTGTATTAAAAAGCAATGTGATTGTATAAAGGATATTGCTAATTTACTTTGTAAACACATCCTACCTCTGCAAATGCAAGTTAAGGGCATGCAAAGTGAAAGCCATTTATCAACAACATCCAGAGATGTCACCGACTTCTCTGGGTCTGAGCTCATCTGAGATGGACTGACAGAAAGTGGAAAAGTGTGCTGTGATGTTGTGTCCCCCTGGGATACGGAAGAAAAGGGTCATCCAGATTGTTACTAGAACAAAGTTCAAGAGCCAGCATCTGTGATGGTGTGAGTGGCATGAAAATCTGTCACATCTGTGAAGGCACCATTAATACAGAAAGAAACACACAGGTGTTGGAGCAAAATATGCATCCAGATGATGTCTTTTTCAGGGACGTCCCTGCTTTTTTCAGCAAGACAATTCCAAGACACGTTCTGCATGTTTCAACGGTGTGATTTCATTTTAAAAGAGTTTGGCTATGACACTGGCCTGCCTTCAGTCCACACCTGACTTCCACTGAAAATGCATGGCATATTCTTAAGCACAATATAAAACAACTGAGATGCCAGACAGTTGAGCAACTGAAGAAAGAATTTGACTTCAAAATTAGTGTCCTCAGTTCCCCAACTCTTATACTGAATGTTGTTAAAAGTAAAGCTGGTTGAACTGGTTGGAACCTGTCCCAACTTTTGTGAAATGTGTTGCAGGAATCAAATTCAAAATGAATTTATATTTACAAAAAAGACAACAAAGATTATGAGTTTGACCAAAAATATTTTGTATAGATGAAAAGGATTTGCAAATCATTGCATTGTATTTTTATTTACATTTAATACAACATCCCAAGCTTTTTGGAATTGGGGGTTGCAGTTCACTTAAATGCTTAAATATTTGCACACCCACTAGGGATGTTTCAAGCTAATGCTTTTTTCAAACTAACAAAACTTGTAAAGTAACCTACTGATGCCTCAGCATGTTTTCAATTAAAATTGCCCTCATGCTTACATAAACATGTAGATCACCACAGGAGTATACTTTTTTCTGTTGTCACTGAAGTTATTGTATATTACAAACCAAAGTAGTTAAGATACACCCAGCAGATGCACTCAATGTGTCTTCATATTAGTGCGTCATGTCACGGATGTGGTGTGGTTTCACTTAGTGTGAGGGCATGCAGGGACACTCCAGGGGCCCCGTGGCTTCAGACTGGAAGCTCGGTAGACCTCACAAAAGCCAGTTCTCCCTGAAATGAAAGATATGGGGAAATTGAGAGTAAAATAGAGGCCCACAAATGTTATTTTTTAGATGAGATGAAAAAGGAGGCTTTATTTTTTTCACTTTTTTTGTAGCCAGTGTCGCTAGGGTGTGATGGACTGAAAATATCTGGGTGTTATTCATTGGGTTTCAGGACACTCTCAGGATAGAACAAGGCAGGGGGGCCATTGTAGTTACTTCAGAGGAGGAAAAAAAAACTCCAATCTCTTTCTTCCGGGATTTTTCTTCCTCCGGCGAAGTGCTATATAGATTGAAGAGATGGATCACACATTTGATTGCTGCAGAATACAAAGTATGGATTTGAGTGCTTTGGTGTTTTATTGTCTCCCTACTTGAAAATAACATCTGTCTCAATTTCATTATACAGATAAACATAGTCACAGTAATTAAAAGATCAAACATATAATCCAAATATGACTCCCCACAAAGCAGCCAGATTCCATTGGCAAAATCAGTAATTTTATCTCACAGAAGATGGAAGAAACTTGTCTGCTGCTGTCGTGATTGGTTAGTTAGTTTGTGTTATTGTCTGTCTTTGATGTTTTAAAAGATTAGTTTGGATTTACGGAAGTCACACAATAACACAAATGAACTAAGAGATTGAGGCAACGGTAGACCAGCAAAACCCACAAACTGTGAGGTGAAATTATTATTTTTGCCAAAGGTGTCTGGTTAACCGAGAGAGAGAGAGAGCAATATTTGGCTTTTTTAAGAAGAAAGCCAGAAAAGGCTGTCTGACGGTGAGGGTAAGCAGTGAAAATATTTATACTTAAACTGATATTGATTTTTTACATGGCAAAAATACCTTTTGTTGCTGCCCCTGTGCACAACATGGATTACGACTGCAACAACACATCATCAGTAGGGTAAAACTAACTTGTCTCACGATGGTCTAAACCCAGCTCACATTCCCTGAGTGAGTCCAGAACATTGCTGCATAATATTGAGCATGGTGAGGTGAGTGCATGGATCCTTCTTCACATTATCATAGTAGTTGCATTATAATCTCAATAACAAGTTTTATATGCATGTAAACACAACATGAATTTGTCACATGAATGTGAGATATGGCACCGTTGACACAGGAGCTGTGACATTACCGTAAGATCACAGGTTTGATCCCCACTGCAGTAAAGTCAGTTAGTTAGAGGCCCTAACAGCTCACTTACTGTAAGTCATTCAATATGAGCCTCTGAGTATAATGCCTCCAATATTACATTGGAACACGCTCACTCGAAATATAACAAAGAGATTAAACAAATAATGATGCACTGCAAATGCCCATGTGGGTCCAATAAAAGTACAGTGATATAAATAATACCGATATGAAACCATAAGAGTATAAAGCACGTAGGTTTGGTTGCTATTGGAAACTGCTTTGCAAGGGAGTGGCTGGTGTTGTCCCTAATGACATGAATGCTGATGTAAATAGTCTATATTTAAAGGGCTTTTTTTTTTTTTTTTTTTAAAAAAAATTTTTTTTCAA
>JAJHUR010084865.1:19448-30095 GCA_027495735.1 Lutjanus campechanus
AACCATAAGAGTATAAAGCACGTAGGTTTGGTTGCTATTGGAAACTGCTTTGCAAGGGAGTGGCTGGTGTTGTCCCTAATGACATGAATGCTGATGTAAATAGTCTATATTTAAAGGGCTTTTTTTTTTTTTTTTTTTAAAAAGACATTTGTATTCAAAGTAAGGTATTGATAAAGATATTATGAACCTATGAAAACAATCCAGACTTACATTATGTTAATTGATGAAAAGACAATTTCTCTTCCCCCTCTTCTAAAACAACTGACCAAAATTCAACTGAGCAAACTTTAACTTAAAACTGCAAAACCTTTCTCTGGAACAGATGACTGACAGTGCTTGTTGACATGTAGCAACATATGTCATTCAGCCTTGTAACTGTGGTCTTATTCTCTCCACAGACTTTCTGCTGATTGATAGATGTGTCACTGTCTGTTTTTAGGCATTACTTCATCTCTGTCCCAGTACCGTGGCAAGTCAACGCTCACCTGGCTCTGCAGGGTTGTTTAGTCAGCCTACGCCATCACCAGCACCATCACCACCACCCTCCAGGAGTTGATTGGCCTTGACAGCCTCCCACTGTGGACATCCAGCACTCACTGGGAGCATAGAGCTGGGTGGATAAATTCTCGGTGGGTGTTCAGAGTAGGCACTGGGGTGTTCAGACTGGGTATTGGTGAGGCGATGGACAGAGGACAGACACAGATAAGAGGTGAGGTGAGGACAGGTGAGACTGTTGTGCATTGAATTTGAGATAATAGCATTTTAGGAAAGCTGTAGAATACACACCAAAAACATGATATGACTGATGTTAAAATATAGTAAATGCATGAAATGTCTGCATTGTAAAATAAAGGTGGAAAGTGGACAAATAATGTCAGGATATTACAGGTGACCTGTGTCAGGGCATCGGTAAGGTCATGTAAATGAAAAAATGTGTGTGGTGACAGTCTGTGTGAGGTGGACACATGACACACCTTTCTGTAGCAAGTTTCTAGGTGAGAGATCAACAAAGGGTGAGAAAGACAGGAGGAGAGGAGAGGAGAGGAGAGGAGAGGAGAGGAGAGGAGAGGAGAGGAGAGGAGAGTGGGGCGGGGCGGGGTTAAGGCCAGCAAGGGAGGCAGATGGATAGACAGATTGAGGGAGTGTATAGCTTTAGCATGATTAACTGCCATGTCACACTCACAGCTTTTCCTTCTTCTTCTTCTGTTTCTTCTTCTTCTTTACCCACTCCTTATAGATCCATTTCTCCTGGGGAGGTCACACAGCTGCCCTTTTCACTGAAGAAGAACTTAGGCTGCCGTCCACTCAGAAGGCAGACAGTCTCAGCTGGTAGGTTGTAGTCATATCTCTTTACTCCAACATGGAAAAGCCAGGGCAGAAGTGGGAACGCTTTAAATCTTTTCTTTGCTAAATACAGTAAACTACTTCACCATGCATTTGCTATAACATCAATATTAACTTACTGATTCATAATTATGTTTTCATTTGTGTATAATCAGCTGAAAATAAGAACTGCTGTGTTTTTGTAACCTCAGAATGAGCTCTTCATATCTGCTGAGATCGCAAGTCTTCTACAGAATCTGCCATGTTTAAATGCCTTGTATCAGCAGTACCCTAAGATGTACAAACCAAATATATATAAACATCTTATAAATTCTTCACAATAAAAGTCCTCCATTCTTAAAGTATAAAATAAAAAAGCAGATACCTGAAAGTACAAACAGCGATGCAGGAGACAAACTAAACTTCAAAACACAGACATTCCATTAGAAGCTACAAAAATACTGAGAGTCGAACACACAGACACTTTTAAAAACGCCTTTCTCTCTACTCCCCTGCATAGGCATGAGGCCTTCCAGTGCACATCAGACAGGCAAAAGCAAACTTGCCGACTGGCAATGGAAAAGGAGTCCATCACCCATTTTTTAGCAGTTTAGCTGCTTGAAAAACCCAAATATACTCGCTAATTTTGGTGTAAAAACAGTATAGGTGACCAGAAACACTGCTTAGTGTATAAATAGAAAGCTGTCTGCAAACACGTCCTCTCTATCAACTTCACAAGTATTTTGTTGTTATTTTGTTAACAGTTTGCTTCTCTGTGACCAAGTAGCCAAAAGATTTATTAATACTACTTTGAATAAATAGAATAAATAGTTCAGGTTCACTGATGTCCACCTTTATTTTATACTCACATAATTAGATATAACAATTCTTGATTTTATTTAGACTTTACTGAGGCATCTTATAAGTTACCAGTTTCTCTCCATTCTCACCTTAAATTGTTATTAATTGACTTTACTTGAATCTTGGTCAAGTGTTTTTCATATATTTTATTTATGACATAATGAGACACCAGTGTGATGAAGCACAACTGCCTAATCGTACCATCTTTACAGTAGTTAAAAACAATACTAATGTGCTTGACTGGGTAAACATGATGCCATTTTCTTCACTTTAGATTGCCTCCCACAGCCAGACGGCGCCCCACCTTGGACTGTCTAACACCAGGCCTCTTCATAGATTACCTTTCAAATGCAATCACATCACACCTGACGGATCCCCTCAGCAACTGATAATGTATCATCTAGTAACAAGCACAAAGTACAGTTGAATTATATGAAGTTAATTTAATCAACTGTGAAATCAAAACACATGAGTAGGATATGAAGTCCAAATATTAATAAAACCCTGATTGGGAACTTTGGCAGCAGGGAAAATCCTGCTTCACTGTGGTGAAAATCACAGATAAAAACTCATTCTGACTTTAGTCTCTCTTTTCTATATAATGTGAAAACCCCAATACTACTTTTGTGCAGATGTTTACAATGTTAGACTGACCATATAGCATGTCTTATCTTACAGTGCAGTGGAGTTAAAGCTACAGTGCAATAACAAACTTATCACCTTGAGACACTTGGTCAAAGTACTTGTCAATCATGTTGAAGAACTGTCTACAGTGCCCACCTGAGGTAACTGAAATCCAAAAGTAAACAACAAGCTCTCCATCATTCTGTGAAGCAAAGCAGATCATCCTATCGCTAATATGTGTTTAGCTCTATTGTTCTTTCAATCAATAAGCCTGAACAAGGGTAAAACTCAGCACAATTATACTTGTTATCTATTTGTGGGGAAGGAAATATTTTCACTGACAGGATTTAATTTGGTGTTCAGATAGTCTTCTGTGCAAGGATTGGATTTTGGTAATAATTTATATCTACAATTTGTTTTTCTGGAAATGTTTATTTTCACAATGGATCAAATTGTAGGTAACAACTACAACAGAATATGTAATAATGGTAGATTGGTAGATTGTTGTATCTAATATTTGTTTAATATTTTTTCAATATTTTGTACAAGCAAGATTCATTGAATTTCTGTTACATTTGTTGTATTGTGGAAAAGAAGGCAGTTTTAACTAATGATTGCGCTGAATTGTATGCTGTCTGCTGCTGTGTGTAACACACACCAGTTACACATGCATGATTTACAAATTAAATTCCCCATTATGCAATAAGTGGGATTCTGTCTTGTATCAGCTGTAATTGGAGTGGAGCATGCTCTCTTTTTCAGCTCCCAGTGTGTAGTGCTTACTGGGAAGCAAGAGAATGGGGCAAGAGCTGTTTTTGGGAAGGCATACTGTATACTTGAAAAAGTGTAAGGGCCATAGGTCTGTTAGTGACTGTAGTGTCCATGGTTCAAGCAACTACCTTGCATTTAGAAATCCCCACATGATTGATAGCTGGGGAGAGCCTCAGTTGTCTGGTATTTTGAGCGTAAGTGTGGACCGTGATCCAAGGGTGGTTCCACACCTTTAATTTTGGTTTGGATGAAAAGTCTGCAAGTCTGGGGCAAATGAGGTAGGTGTGGAAGGGCCCTCAACTTTTACGACCTTTTAAGGATATGTAAGAACCTTACCTGTTGCTCACCAAACTATCATACCCATGGGCTGTAATTAATCTTCTTTACTGTGCAGAATCCCAAGGAGGTAGTTTTTGTCAGGACATCAAGGTCAGATCAATGAAAATCAGACATTTAAATGTCACTTGAGTAGGCATGATTCCTTGGGGGACTCCCAGAGCTGAAATAAAGCAAAAATGTCTCCCTTAGTGTTTCACGGTTAAGCGTCTCCAAAATACAGTAGATCACTCAGAGAAACAGTGTATCACTCAGAGAAAGATTGCCTGCCTTATATTGGTGTTACTGTTAACCCACAACAGTAAATACATCTGTGGTCCTAAGAAAACCATTCACCAAAGTTGCAGTGTTTAAACTATTGCGCAACAATATATGGAAATCTCTAGAAAAGGAAGCTCAAGTGATGTTTGTATTATATAATATTGCCAGTACAGTACGTAGGTCTTTTGTCCTACCATTGTTGTTGACATTGTGGTATTATTGGCACTGGTGTAGTTTCATATCAGTTATTCCCCTTTTGAAAGGGTCTATTGCTTTGCTGTCACAATAGTGGGTAAAACTGTGTAAACCTTGCAGGTTATCCAATAAAAATTACACTTTTAAATTAGGTCAAAACATAGATTCACTTGTAAATGGTTAGGGTTGGTCTGTACAAAGTGTGGGCTGCAGTGTTGTCAAACATGAAGTGTTTTCTGGAGTTTGTGTGTTTACATTGTACACTCACATCTTCTCTGAACATGCAAATGAGCTGTTAAGTAATTAAGGCAATAACTACAAAAGAACATAATGTCTGTATTGCATTTTCACACAGATACACTGGTGCAATGGCATTGTTGTATTGATCCCATTGGACTGAAAGCCCATTTGTCCAACAGCCTATTATCATGAAAAAACAACAAAAAAAAAAAAAACACACACAAACTCCAGTGACCGCTGGTCCTGCCCATGGTGCTAAATTGACAGCAGTTTTTGAGTTTGGGTTACTTAGTGTGCGTTTTTGGAGCAATGGGCCTTCAGAGTAATGGGTGGCGCAATGGGCGGTTGGACTAATGGGCTTTCAGTCCAACAGGATCATTGGGATTTTGGAATAATAGGTCGTTGGAACGACAGCATGGCACCAGTGTATGTGTGTGATGATGCAATACAGACTGAAAACCAATCTGTCCAACACCCTGCTATCCTGAAAACAAATGGCCATTGCTCTGAAGGCCCATTGCTTCAAAAAATGCACAGTAACTAACCCAAACCCCTGCCAGTTCAGCACCATGGACAGGGCCATTGGTCACTGGAGAGTTGAAGCAATGGACTTTCAGAGCAATGGCTATTTCTTTTCGATCTAATTCTCATTTTTCAGACTACTGGTTTGGTTTTGGAAACACTGGCTGATGGAACAATGGACAGTCCCCTATAAACCTTAGTTTACCATTCAGAGTTTGATCCGGGAGGTCATTGTGACTCATCTTGAATGGTTGACTTATTTGAATGGTTGACTTCAGTTTGGTAAAGATTAATCACAAGTTGATTTTGAGACAATATAATCATTTCTGGTCCCATTTCCACATCCAAATGCAAAGTGTGTTGTCACTACAGGTTAATTTAATAAGATGACACTGATTTTTATTTCTAATCTTCCATTGATATTATAATAGAATAGTTTTAATAATCATCTTCAAAATTATGAATTTGGTGCGATCATGCATCCAAAATGAATTAGTCAAAACATTTCTAAATAATGACAAATAAAAATGACAGATCCCCACTATCCAGCTCTCCAGACTTGCTAATATCATTTGCATAATTCTGACATCTTCACACAAGATTGGCTACATCTGGGGTAAGCGGGCGAAGGGGAGAGAAGTAATTGGCGAAAACAACCATTTCACAACTGGAACGCAGCTTTGCCAGTTTTTTTTTTTTTTTAATTTCTGTTTTTTTCCACACTGGGGAGAGAGGTAGAGATGGTGAATGGGAAAAGAGACAAGGGAAAGAGCTGGAGAGAAAGGGGGAGATAGGAACATCTGGGGTCTGCTGGAGACCGAAGAGGTTCCCAGCTGTCAGAATTTCCCAGCTGCTCTGCCGACCTTCACCGTGCCAAAGAGAGAACCATGGGAATGACTTTGCTGCTCCCCAGGTCTGGAGCTGGATTCACATGCCCTATAATAACTCTTTTGCTTCATATTGCACTAATATCTCACTGTGTTTGGAAGGAATGGAGTTGCAGCACTCTCAATGCTGTCTGTGCCAATCCTGCCATTGATAATAAGTGTTTGAAAGAAGGCTTTATGCCAGATCATATCCTGTACATTGAAAGTCTTGAGACAAGACTCAAGCTTTGGAGTAAGTAATTGTTACTGGTGTCCTGTTGACTGTTACTAAGCTGCTCCTCTCAACATTAAACATTTTTGTCTCTAGACACATGACGATAAAGAACGACGGCATGTGCTGGTAGAAATATTCCTATAGTATAAATTCTTTTGAGCTCTACTCAATGTGAGTTTCTGATATTTTTATATAATAATATTATCAAGACTGTCAGTCTGTGTGTCCTGTCCACCGTCTTTCTAGATAGTAGGGAAGCAACTTGCCAGTTGTCAGTCTGAGTTGGTGAAGCACTGGTCAAAGCGGAACACTGTGGGTGAAATATTTATAACACATCTGTGTTAGAATTGCCAGTGTACTGTACGCCAGCAGCAGCAGCATGAAACTAGAGGCCTCCTTGTTTTCTCTTATTATCACTTAAATGTGACAATGGACACTATCAACAGCTGTCCCTACTGTGCATTTTGGCTTAATAAGACTTAATAAATGCAAAGATCACACCACACACATGCAAATTTCAAAAACTTTCAGCTGTGTAGGTCTTTACTGAGGTCAACAGAACAGAAAACTAACTGAGCTGACTAAAGATATTCAACAACTGAACTATTTACTCACTCTTAAAACTGACTGGAGCAAAAATAGCTTGGGGTTGGTGTGTCCAAGACAACAACAGGGTATGCACTTTGCTTAACTGCTGATTCCACTCAGCTCGGCTGCATCGCATTCTGGTTGCGCCACAGTCCTAAGGGCTGATCACGACAATTCTAGACAATGCTTACAATTCCACCAGCAGTGCCGCAGTACATCCCAGAGGCGGCAATTCAGTTCATTTTCAAAATCGTAAAACCTGATCATAAAAGAAACTATATCACTATGTACAAAAATTAAGGAAAATTAACCAAATCAACAAAATCTGAGAAAGTCAACAGAATCAGGCGGGCTAGACACCCCGCTTCTGAAATACTGCTGGTGGGGCATGAAGGAATAAAACCACCTTGCGGATGTAACGATCCCAGTGGAATCAAGGCTTAACATGGAAAGGCAAATGCTAACCTGATCAATCATGGCAAATTACTGGATGTTAGTCCACACCTGCAGGATTCCAGCTTAGTGGCGCGAATGTCCGAGAACATCCAGGACAGCTCCAGAATCAGCACCATGGACAGCAGTCAGATACAGCTAACTGTGTAACAGCAAAGAAAACTTTGTTAAACTTTGATCATTTGCATTGGTCATGGTAATTAGAAAGACTACTCCAATTTGTGGCGTCAGAACTGCATCCCTATGAAGTAAACACAGAGCTTTATTATGCCAATATTATGCTTTGACACCTTAATACTACTAAATTATAATAAACCATAAATACCATTTTTGATTTGTTTACTTGTTTGCTGTAAAACACTGTCTCATCACAGTGATCTTTCAAATGTTTCTGTCTCTCTCTGTGTGTTTGTGTCTGTATTTCTTTACGCCCATCTCACTCATTTACTTGAATGTTTGGTGTAGCTCTTATATTACTGTACTCTGGTTGGCCTGCCCACATTTCTTCATCACTGATTGCAATTTTCTGTGAAATGTCATCTCATATATTTTATTTGCCTGACTGTGAAACAAAGTATATACAAAAACATGAAGCAGTGCCTTAAATATAAAAGCATAAATCCAACAAACAATATGATATAAGTTGATGCTGTTTCATGAAAACCTTGGTTTGGTGTTCATGCAGTTTTTTGTTACATGTTTCGAGTCAAATCAGGTTTATAAGAATTGACCATCTCTGTTACACAGTATGTTATGCTTCTCTTTCTTCCCCCTTCTCTGTCTCTCTGTCTTTATCTCCCACGGCTACCATTGAGGGGGCCTCTTATGTAAGTCCTTGTTTAAACATGAACATCTGGCTCAATTGGCAAACACCGTTGTTTCATCTCTCTTGTCTCGCTTGTTTAAAAAAAAAAAGAAACTGTCTTGAGCTGTCACCAGGCTGCAAATTTAAACTGTGTATTTATAAACTCTATGCAGGTTTTGGTTATAAAGTACCTGTATGAGAAGCAGATTGGAAGCAGTCATAATAAGATTGGGAAATACCAATTAACTCCCAAGGAGTCAGCACATTTATGCCAAATTTAATCAGAGACTCTAGTGGCACGGATGCCAAAATCTTACAGGCTGCGTGTGTGGGTTTGCACTTCGGTGAGTGGTGCGGGGTGTGTGTCCATGTGTTTGTGTGCTTGAGTATCAGTGAGCCTAAATAGACATGCACGTGTATGTGTAACTGAGTATCCAAGTCAGTCCAAGCATTTATGTGCCTGTGAAAATGAGCCAATGAAGACAGATTCCACGTGCTCATATCTAAATTCCAGAAATCCTCCTGTGAAATTTCTGAGGGATTGTACATTGTGATGGCCCCTCAGCTTCTTTCACTCTGCTGTTTCTGTGCTTTGAGTCTCCAGGTCTACAGACCAATTAGCAGCTTAATGAGGGACATGGGACACACCTACATGCAGTGGGCCCCGTGTATACTGTATAAGCCAGAGCAGCAGCCAGTCCTTGGTCAGATCTCCTCAACCCACGCATTTTTGCGTAGTTGCTTTGTCTTGCATTCACGTGGTGTTGGACAAATTGAAAAACAAGTTCCCGATTGGGAAAATTTACCTTTAGTGGTTTTACGGAATTCAGTTGTGTAACATCCATGTCCTCTGCACCTCATGACTGAAAAGCTCATGAACACACCAACATCGAAAGAATGTCGTCCCAACTCGGGAAATCTGTGGAGCTTGTGAGCGCAGCGTTTGATTCCTTTTTCTTTACAGCACCGCATTCATTCATTCACTTCCTAAATGACTGATTTTATGTTACTGATTCCTCCCATCGATTTATTTGTTTTGATTATTTTGTCATAAATAAATAACTTTGTTGTTTTGTGTACCTGTGTGTCTCCCATTTTGTCGCTGTCTAGAGCCAGGCTTTAAATCAATGTACGTCTGTATGCAATGTACACTCGTACTGTATATAGACATGCATTCTTATGAATGATTTTATACACAGACTGATATGGCTTATGGGGGAAATTAACAAGCCACTATTCTTCCAGTGGCATTTGTAAACAAGCCTCATACTTTTGTACAGCTTTTGTCAGGTGCGTCCAGGAGAATCTGTAGAACGTGTCTAAATGTCATCAAACCACCATTTTAACAAAAGTTATATGTAATCCATAAGTCTGAAAATCTTGACATCTTTTCATCTATAAATTCCCCAAAATCATCCCTGCTGAGCTGTGCTTTTCTAACAAAAAACCTCACCTCACCAATGAAGTAAGTAACTCCTATCCATGAAATGCTCCATCTAAAATCATACTCTACATAGTGCAGATAGTCTCCTGATTGAAAAGATGAGATTTTTATTCCAGTTCTTTGTTAATTTTTTGTATTTCATTTGGTTTAAAATGCAAGGAATTATGCCGCTCTTTTTTTTAAGTCAAAGGGCGGCAAATTCTGGAATGTAATGCAAGCCGATTCTTTTGTGGAGCTTGAACAAAAGTAGTATTTTTCTCCTGAAGCCTATCCTTTCACCAATTTCAGACTGGCATTTTCAGACTGAATAAAATCTACATTCACATATTCTCACAGTCGGTAGAACTGAGATCACTTCAGCAGTGCAGCCGCAGTAAAGGTAGTGTCACCACAAAAAGCAGCACATTAATCATCTAGCACATTAGTCTATATAGAATGTGCGTGTACTGTATGTATACATGTGCATCTGTGTTAATGTTCCCAAGCACACCATCATGTGTTTGCTCAATGCAACACACTGTCAGGGGGAAAGCAGACATATAGCATTGGTGTTCAGAGTGTGGTGGGGGGAGGGGTTCGGCTGAGTACGAGGCACCCAGTGGGAGAAGCTGGCACAGATGGAGCCCCAGACCCACAGAGTAGCACTTGATGTCAGCTGTACTGCTCAAGAGGGCCCCTGGGATCCACAGGGGCCTTTGGCAGACACGAGCACTCTGTTTTAGTCAGCAATTAGTTTAATGGAGCAAAATCTAAAATCACTTCAGACCAACACAGCTTTGAAAAGAAATGACAGGAAGTAATGCTTTTGGTCATTACTCAGGACATAGTTTAATTCAGGTTCAGCTGTTTACAAGGACAGAAAGACAGGTTAGGTTGGCCCCTTTGAGATTTTCGGCACCAGCATTTAGTTTGTGGCTGCTTAGTACACACGTTTTCAATGGGAATATTGAAAACATATTTCTTTTTTATTGCACAACATTTTGAACATTAACTAATTTTAGCTAAAATATGTCGTCTTCAGTTCCTGTATTCATCAAAAATATAGAGCGTGGCATCATAATTTGTCCACAGATTAGTTTAACTGTAGAAACCTTAAGACTATAGCTCAGCTTCCTACTGTACC
>JAJHUR010084866.1:0-18379 GCA_027495735.1 Lutjanus campechanus
AAACACCCTGTGTTTTGCTGCACAAAATGTTTGGTGTCGCATAAACTGCAATTGATATTTTGGAAAGTTTTTGACCTCGCCATTCAGAAAGACAGATGGCTTGGAGGTGGTTTCAGTTTTAGCTCAACAGAAGAAAAATAGGCAAATTGGTTTTTTTTCAGCACCGACCTCAGACGTTCTTTAAAGGTGTTTTGGGGCATTGTAGGCCTTTTGTAGACCGTGATAACCGAGATGATTGAAGGAGAAATGCAACAAATGTCTGCGGATGAATTCCAACCTGGGATGTTATGGTTCATGGTCAAAGTCTTCTGGAAAGGCCCAATAGCTGTCATCTGTATAGCATAGCATTAAAGCTACTAGCAGTTAGTTGGGAACGCACCGTTACCTTGAATAAATAGATTTCTCTGGATTTGACCATTGCTGGAAAAAAATTGGTATAATGTCAGTAGACAACTCAACAAAATGATAATAATGATATGTCTATTGTTTTTTTGACATTTTATTGCAGAAATGTTACATATTGTAGCTTTAAATCAACAAAGTTATTGCACATTTAATTTAGAAATGATCAAAATGACTATTGTGACCGTTGCCTAGTGTTAATTCAATAAAAGACGTCCAGGGCTCACAAAAGCACAACCAGAGTTTTCGACATATTGTTGCAGCACAAAACACAGCGTTTTGCTGCACAAAATATTTGATGTCTCACACACAGCGGCGGCTGTTTTGGTAAGTCTTTGACCTCGCCATTCAAAAAGACAGGTGGCAGGAAGGTGATTTTCAGTCTTCACTCAACAAAAAGGAAAATAGGCAAATTGTTTGTTTAAGGGAAATAGGCACTGGCCTCAAACATTCTTTTTATTATTTGGGGGGGAGTATTTTAAGCATTTTTTAGATAGCTGTAGCTGAGAGATAACAGAAAATGAGTGAAAGAGAGATGCAACAAATGTCTGCTGGTGGATTCCATCCAGGGATGTTGCCGTTCATTGTCTGTCTCCTGGAAAGACCCCTAGCAGTAATAGTTGCCTGTACAGCACAGCCAAGACATTTATGGTTAATTTGGCAGTTGAATTATTTAATGTAATCATATATGCACACCAGTTTGTTAGCTTAAGGTTGTCACTCACTTTAGGCAGTATGTGCTACATGAGTTGTTTACTTTTTTTTTTCCACAAGGTAAAATATAAAGAACAGAACTAAACAGTGTTCTAAATGCAACAAATATTTGTTTTATTTTCCAAAATAAACATTTTGTGATCAACAAATTGCCATAAAGTCAGTCATGAAATCAGTTTGTTTCTCCATTTTTTCCAAATTGCAAAGTAAGGTGAGAAAATTCACTGCTGCCACAAGGAGAGTTAATTTATGACTAATGGCTATTCCACTGCGGGGCGATTTGCTTCAGTGGCTACAGAGATTTTTCAGGACACTACTTCCTTTTCCTGCAAGGAGGAAATGGTTGATCACTTTTTTTTTCTTTTTTTTTTTTAGTTCTGATAACACTTTACTCATGAAAGCAGTTGCGGAGATCTTGGAACACAGCTACATTACTAAAAGGAAATCCAACAGAATAACAGCCACGAACACCCACACGATCAGAGCTCATAGTTTTCGGAGATTAGCAACCGCTTTATTAAGAGATTGTGCCGCTAATACTCCATCACTGCACAGGAAAATTGTGTGTGTGCAAAATTGGCACGAGTACAGTAGGTCAAAGTTAAACCAGATGGTCAGTCTGTAAACTGCGGTGAACAGAATGGAGAGAAATTAAACTAATCTGGGGGATAGTTTTCAATCTTTACCATCATCTCATTGCTCATGTTTTCAATGTTGTCCTCCTCTGAGATCTCGGCATGAACCATGAGATAATTTCTGTTTACTTCTGAAACATTGCGCCAGTGAACATTGGTGACCAAGTCTGTTCAATATATATTAATAAAGCGATGAGTGAAATGTTGTCTTGACCAACAGTCATGATGGGCAATGATAAAATATGAGAGTAAGATCCATGTTGACACGCTTCCCATAGTGTTTACAGTAACTACAATTAAACAGCTCCAATTATGATATAATAATTTGGACAATTTGTTGTGTATTTAGGCATCAAAAATTGACACAGATTCAGTGTCAGAACATATGGGCCCAGTGGTGAACTTCCAAATGTCAGTGATCCCGAATCAGAGTGATTAATTATGACATTCAGATACACAGAGGCTTCTAGCTACTGAAAAAAAAAAAACACAAAAAAACCAGAGGCAGCAGATGGTCTTGAATGTGAGACCTTACAATAATTACCCATTTGATTTGTCTCTTTGTCTCTTTCTTTTACTTGACAGTCAAGGCAATATGCTTTTCTTGTACAGAGAGCAAGTTTGCAGGAAAGTGCTTTCTCTAGCCACACACACACACATGCTTGCTGTACACACAGAATCAAAGCCTCACAGCCTCACACACACGCACACGCCACTGCAGTCCTATATCTCTATCTAGCATTACCTAAAGACTTCTAGACACTCCTGGGCAGGCGTCTCCCCCAGAGGCTAGTCTGTGCAGAGGGACGACTTGATGGAGTGGGGCAGGACGGTGGTGAGACAGACCACACGGCCGGGGGGACTTGGACTGTGACATATTACCTTTAGAGAGCAGCAGCAGGGCCACTCACATGAAACCTATTAGCAGCCGAACCGCACACAGCTCAGCTGTATATGAAAGCTACCACCGTGCCGTCGCTGGCAGCGTGCACTTAAACTTAACCGAAAATGCAAAACCACATGCACACACGCATTTACCACACTGTGCTCACTCATGGTGATATTCAAACATGCACAATCACATTCGTCCAAGCAATATCTTTGAAGGATAGTTTGAAACCTTGGGGAAAATTCTGGTTTGCTCTCCCTGTAGTGAGCTGGATGACAAGATTGATACCATGCTCATATCTGTATGCTAAACTATGTAGCTGGAGGTTAGCTTAGTTTAGCAAAAACCGTTAAAAGTGGTCGGCATATAAAGGCTCAGATGAAAAACATCCAATTTTAGGCAATGTAATGGGAGGATTATTACAATTATGATGTGTGGGGAAAATGTATAACAGCATCTCAAGAGTTACCTTGCAAGGCAGCTGGATTTGCGAGATCACGCACGAATCCATCTTGCAGGCTGTTTGTGCCCGCACCAAAAAACCCGATCAGCATCCTACAGAGGACTACTGGCTGCTACAGGTGTGGATTTAGGTGTGACAACAGAAAGAAGCGTCTATGGAAGCGACTCATCTCAAACAAACAATGGCGGCTCCTGATGAGGTTAGCGTTGATATTGTGATAGCATCAGTTATATCAGACCTGGAGAGAAGTTTATTTTAAGAAGAGCAAAGAACGGCACTGAAGGCTTTTCTCCATGGAAAAGATGTTTGCACTCGTCTCCCGACAGGCTTTAGCAAGAGTTTGACCTGACTGGTTGAAATTCCCTTGTTAGACATGATAGACAGATGGTTCATCCTATCACCTGCGTTGTTTTTGGTTTTTTTAGTTTTTTTAAAGTGTCTGCCCTTTTCCAGACGACTTCCCAGGTGGTTCTGTGTAGCAAAAAATTTGGCATCCATGCGACCATCAAGTTGCATCAAAAGGGCATGGTCGCTACTAGAGAATCGACAATATGAAAATATTTGCGAACGCAAAAGAACATAAGCATGACATGTAACAGTTATGGCCCCACCAAACGTCTTATCATCATGATTTTACAGTTTTTTTTTTCCATTTGCTAACATGCACTGGTCACATCGTCAAAACTCTTCACAGTCAGTAAAACTGAAGTCTGTGTGAACTAAACTGAGTCATTTTTCATTGCTTTCATACAGAACTAACTGAATGACCACATTCCCACACAGAACTCTTTTCTCATTCACACCCCACCAAATGCAAAGAACTGTATGTTTGCAGCACGTTTTTCAATAGCTTAACACGCTGTTTTCAAAACTGTTAAAGACACATTCAAAACAGAATAATGGCAAACATTCTTGCATTTCTGTCTTTGTGTAGGGACTCGCATGTTTTAGGCAGAGAAATTTCTGCTATTTTTAATGAGTAAGATCAGAAAGAATAAATCTTTTTGAAAATGTTGTACAAGGCTATTCTGCAGTAACCATATTGAATTATATAGAATTCTGAAAACCAAGATGTCCTGTGTAGTAGTTTGTTGTAGTCTCATTGCCCAACAGACAACTAGGGACAGTACACAGCACTGCACAGTATGAGCAGTTTATCTCCTGTAATTACATCACAGTGTTGTTGCAGACCTGGAATTTTAGGGATTTGTTTGTTTGTAAATTTTCTATTTTTCACAAGTAAATTACAAAGATAGAGAGAGAGAGAGAGAGAGAGAGATGCATTTGAGATTCATTCTTTTTGCATATACTTCAGTACAGTCAACAAAAGTTATTCTTATTCAATAATGAAATACTGATTTATGTGATAAATCATCCAAACTTAAAAGATAAAAGTTCATAATTTATGTAATGTTGCCTGTTTGTGTTTTCTTTTCTTTTTTTAAGGTCAGTGTGTTCGGCTTTCTGAATGAGAATTGTTTAGTATTTTAAAGGGTTACTCGGATTCATCAAAGTTTAACTGCCTTGTTGTTTCGATGCTTCATATTTTAACAGTAGAAACAGTTCATTAGTCAACTTCAACAAATTGTGACTTGCATATTTTTTATATTATTTTATTTTATGTTACTTTATTTGTGAATACACCATTCTCAAGTATTCTCATTTGTCAGCTGACACCCATATTCAACAGTAACAGAATCCTCTAAAGAACCTGTAAAACTCACTAATAAACACAGCAAACAACTCACCCTGCACAGCCAGTATCAGGTGCTGGTGTGTAGCAGGAAGGTAATACAATAGTATAATATAGTTTTTACAAAATGAAGTAATTCTTGTAACTCTTTATTAATCCGGTATTTTTTGCTACATGTAATTTTGTGTAAAATCGCCATGAACTTTGGATAGATATTTGTTTTGAAAAAGAAGGAAAGAAGCGAAATGATGTGGTAATTAATCATGTGATGCATGTATATTTATTACTCCAGTGAATACTCATATAAATTTTCTGAGCAAACCTAAAGAAGCTGCGCTCGCTCTTACATAGAGTCACAGTAAAGTCAGCTCGGTGTGCAGTTTTTTTATTTTAAGATTTCACCAATAAACATGTTATTTGTCGTTTGTTTTATCCATAGTGTAAATGACAACTCACCATTTTAAAGGTGGTTACGTCACTGTCATAATTGTACATATACACACACAGACACACACATGCATGTGCAAGCATTTGGCTGCCATTGAGCTTGCAATCATAATCTGCCAAGCCAACAGCAGAGCCGCTCCATTAATAACATACAACCTCCTCACGTATGTTGATTTAGCTTCTAGCTTCTGACTGTGAGGAGACCACAGTGCATTGTGTGAACTATACATATGTACATACATCCCTAGAACATCAAAGCAGATTAGCATGTGTTCATCATGGACTAAAGGGAATTTAGGCATTAGATCCAGGGAGTGTTGAATTATGTGAACTTCAAATCACTGCAGTGATATGGTAATCCGAAATCTACGTTAAGTAGGGCTGCGGAAGTATGTGAATGAAAGTGTGCTTGAAGTAATTATTACAGAGCACAATGCTGTTGTGCATCCACACTTACGAATACAGAACGGAGAGAAAAAGCATGTTTGGCTGCCCTCATGTGGATTTGACAACAGCAATGGATATGCGACGGGGGGGATTACCATAAATTTGTTTTTGTAGGAACGTATTAGGAATCGAAGAATGTAAAGAAGAGAAGAGATTATTACAATCTCTGGGTGTCAGGGGATTTCTCGCGTCACTGTGTGTTTCTATTTTTCTTCTGCTGGAGAGATGTGAAGACGGAATAGAAGTGTCAGGGAGGGCAGAGGAGGGATTCTCTGCTGAAGACACCGCTCTCTCGTCTGAGTAGTGGATCATGTGAGATTGGCCAAAGATGTGCCAAACGGAGGCACGGCTGATGTCATGATCAGGTGTTGGCTGATCCAGTCAATACTCTTAATATCACCTCAGGTTCGGTAAATATATTTTTCTTAAAGGGAAATTCTATTCTCAAACCCTTAAAAGTAGTTTCTGGGGTGGAATCCAGCCAGCATTTATGGATTCATTTGTTTTTGTTTTTTGTTACTATGCCCACGGAATCTAATATTTCAGTTGATGTTTTACTGTCATAAGCTGTTTTTTAACATCAAGCCCATGAATTGCCCATCAAGCAGCCTCCAAGCAGATGTTTTGTCCAGACTTTTTGCACCAATACTTGTACAACAAGAGTCTACAGCCATGCTAGTGGCTCAGTGTGACTGTGATGCTGATTGTACACAATCTTGGAACCTTTCAGCTATCATCTAAAGACACTTTTTCCTCTGGGAACAACAGCCAACAGGGCTTCCGCTGTAGAATGTCCGGGCCAAGACTTCCTCTTCTGTGCACCGGTCATTGTTTACAGTCTGATTAGCAACTTCAGTTTAAAAAAGCTTATAAATTGCTGTCAGAAGATAGCTACTGGGTTCCAAGATTGCGTTTGGGCAATGCATTACACCTCTTTTGCTCTCTGGACTGTTTAACTGCACTCAACCAAAGCCTGTTCAAACGTGATTGGTCAATACTACTTGAACTACAAACGGAAACTGGAACGCTTACGATAGCAAAATCTTATCCCTTGCCTACACATTCTTCTATACATATGCAGATATGTGTTTTAGAGATCACATCAGAAAACCAAACATATAAACCAAAGTATTGGACAAATTATGGGCCTTTTCAAAGGCTGAATCAAGATTCATGTTTTTGTTACATTGTATATGTTTGATTTGGTTAGTTTTGGTTTCACATTGTGCCACGGCACACTGTCTCACTGTTGTCTGTTCTGCAGGGCAGGTTAAGGGAAGGGCCTTACCTGGTCACACAGTGGGTGTTAGTTTGAAAGGGACATGCCAAAGTAATTAAGTGAGCTTGTGGGGGAGCTTGAAGGGAAGAGAGTTGTTTGTTTGACTGCTGTGACGGGAGGACCGTCAAAGTCCTCCCTTTTCCACGCAAAGTTTTGTTCTGATGCTTTGTTTAATGTCTACAAAATAAATGGAGCACCGACAAAAAGAGGTGACAGACCGACATCGGATTGGAGCTGGAACAGAGAGGAAACAGGTGGCCTCGCACACTTTACCTTCACCCTGGCAGCCGAACGCTCAGTTTCTCCTGTTGTTTCACATATGCACAGGTGACTTGTTTGTAGTCACGCGTGCATCTCATCGCAGCATGTTGTCAGTTGAATTCAATTCCTCCCTCAAGATCCTCTTTGAAAACAATTGAAAAGCGTTTCTTCCAGCTCGCTCTTTATGAAGACGGTGGACCAAATTTCAAATAAACATGTGGTCTCCTCTCTGTGTGTGCTTCCACGGGTTGTTTTGTTCCGTTGCCTTGTTTTTTACAGTAGAACCAAACCGAACCACGGTTCAGTTTGATCTGGACCGAGACCACCTCTTACGGTTGGACAGTCGTTTGGCTGTTTGGTCCAGACTGTGGTGAAGGGAGGGGAGGTTTCACACCTGTAATTTTGGTTCAGCTCAGACTGAAAAGTCCAAAGATCCAGACCAAATGAGCAAAAATGTTTGCTCAATGATGGGACTAGGTGAAAAGAGAGGAGATCACCAAATATCATGAATGTCAGCATGGTAAACTTTCCAAAAGTACGATGTTGACCTGCTGGTGACTCTAGATAAAAAGTCAGGGGATTACCAGGCTGCATTCTCTGACGATCATGAATGTTTGTATAAAATTTCATGGCAAATCACTGAATAGTTGTTCCAGTCTGGACCAGAGTGGTGGACTGACTAACCAACACTGCTATTCCTTGAGAAAAATCTATTTTTAGGGGAGTGAAACAGCAATTTCAACTCCAATATGACTTCAGTAGAGCTGAATGTAATCTTGCCAAAACACCTTTTCACGATCTGGAACATTTGTCTTCATCACGTCCACCACAACACTGGCAAAGTGCTCTAACTTTATTTTATCCTCTTTACACCTAGCAGAGAATAAACTGTTCACACAGAACTGTTGTTCTTAGTCAAAAGGCATTTTGGGAATCGAAGCAAATTACAAGGAGATGTGGCAAATTTCGAAAAAACTTAAACCCCATCATAAACTGGTAGAATATGCTATGCTGACCTGCCCACACTGTTGATATGAAAGAGAATTCGGAGGATCTGTGGGAGTTTTTCCTTAAGTATTGAGAGGAAGATGAAATGTAGCAGCCATTACTGCTCAAATTCAAAGCTGTGACACTGCCAGTGCATTGTAATCTCCCTGCTCTGACAGTGACGGCTCACTTTTAATCATTGCAACTAAAGCTACACTCGTCTTTAGAGGGTGATATTCAGGCTGCTGGATCCAGATGTATAAAAATCCTCAAAAATATGTACAAAAATATTGCCGGCAAATTAATGGCAAATGAATATGACTGCACAGAAGCATACTACTGAATTATTATCAGATGGCACAGGGGACTCAGCAGGGCAATGGTGTCATGATACTCCGATGATCAGAGGTATAATAAATGTCTGTTGCCTTTTCAGGCCACTTGCCCAGTCTGCCTATAAACGCAGACCTCTGTTCCGTTGCAGGTAGCTTACATTAGTTGACTGTAGTTATCAATAATAAATGTAATATGTTGCATATTTAGCGTGCTGGAATTAATTCACAGGATTCCCGAGAGTGATTGATGCAATATATTGCACTGTGATCAGCAGAGCCCTCGCAGCAGACGAGGTGGATGAGGTGAATAAAAAATGTTTCCGCTCACTTGAGATGACATGTTATTGTATCAATGAAAACTATCTCTGGTGTGCCTTAATTCTGGGAAACTGATAAGAGAGCTGGTCTCATAACAGTTTTATGGGACCAATTTTATAGTTTCTTTAGAATTTCATTCCACCACCTGCACAGAGGCATTTAAAGCGACTACAATTAACGTTTTGATAATAACAATGGATCAAATGACTGTATGTAATGTTTGTTTTTGTGACAAACCAACAGAGAACTATTCACTATTCTTGCCCATAACTGTTCTGGTTCTGTTGTGAATTCCTCACATTATGGAAACTGGGTGGGTTATATTGTGTATACTGCCAATTACACTAATTACATATGTCAGTAATGCAATTTACACATTATATATCCCAGAGACATTCTCGAAGCGTATGTTTCCTTACTCTTCTTGAGCTGTTTTCAGTCTGAAATAATGAGTCCTGAATGTGAAGTATACTTACCTGTTGTTCCTTTGCCTAAAATGGACATTTTTACCAAACTTAAGAGTGAGGCTAATAATCCATGAGTATTTGGCTAGCTAGCTGAGTTCATATCATACCTGTCTATGCTTGTAGCTAATGCATGATACGATTTCATGTTCATCATTGAATTGGAGAGGATGCTTATTTTCATTTGCACAGTATGGGACTTGTACATTTATTTCCCTAACTCCTCCTTGATAAGAAATCGATATTTAACATATGTTATGCAGCTACAAGTGATTTAACCAGAGTCACCCACCCAAAGCGTTGTTTTTTGACAACATGAGAATGAGACACAACAATCAGTTATCTTTCACCAAATTCACTTGTAGCAGCTTTAAAAGCTGTGATATTCATGTTCAGTTTCTTTGTGTTTATTTCAGAAACCACTATTAAAATGTACAGTTTATGACTATCTATAATTATACTACCACCTTACAACAAAGTAAAGAAGTTTGACTTAGTGCACTCTGTAGCAGCCAGTACACACTATCCAAGTACTTATACTGCATTACAACTCGAAAGGTTCGTTCTTATTGGTCCCCCAGTCTCATATTTGGCCATTTCAGGAAGCTGTTTTCAAGAAAATTGCTCTAAAACCCACTGTGTGCTACACATGTTAGCAACTAGCCAGTGAACATAGAGGAACATTTAGCATTTTAAAAGATCAGAAACATGACTCCAAAGAAATGTTAATTTTTCACTGGATGTGTAAATAGGCAACTGCTAAAAAGCCATATCAACTTAAAAGATGGTAATACAGTATGTCAGTGTTGTTTACAACTTGTTTCCACCAGGGTTGGGTGATATGTTAAAATTTTCCTTGCAGCCACTGTCATCTGAGCAACTGGCAGTTGCCAATATATTCAAAAAGTTGTGTGTGTGTGTGTGTGTCGGTGAGTTTGCTATGTTATATATGCTATGTCTGTTAACTACATCTAGTAAATAAAATAAACTGACAAAATGTCAAGAAAAGAAACACCTATTTTTTCTCATACAAAAAAATTACAACTGTACACCTTCTGATTCCAAGTTTCTCTTTTTTTTTACCGATCTAAGACAAACTTAACTGCCCTGTTAGCTCACTGTAAAACTGTCTTCATAAAACCTTACAGAAAAAAAACAAAACAAAATCTCACCAAAACCATCTTGGTTAGTCTTTCCACTATTCCAACAATCACCAACTCAAAATAAAACTTCCACTGAGTTACAAGTGAAAATTTTCTGACTCTACGCTGTTTCCTTCTCACACATTCTTCGGCTCAGTCGGTTTGTGCTGCGCAGCTGCACAAGAGTCTGTCACTGAGCAGCTGCTCTGACTCATTCCTTGGAGGCAGACCATTGCATTAGCAGAAGAAAATGACAAAAACTGTCCAAAAAAAAAATAAAAAAATGCCCCTCCCAAACAAACACCAACCAGCTATGGACTCCAGTTGCCAATAGCCACTATATTTGTCCAATCGCCCAACTCTTGTTTTCACTGCTACTTAATAGCCAAAAATATTACAGGTTCAAGAATTTTCACTGAGATCTTATCATATCAGTGTGCACTTTTTAAATGATACATAATCATATCACTACTATGATTTGATCACATTGTGGTCGACTCTTGACTTAAAATGTCAGCTCAGTTCTGTGCTCTCATACTGCTGCAGCTCCTGTGCATATAGCAGCGAAACACTGCATCTTACCACAACATGGTGGAAAACTCATATTATGCATTGCTTTGTTTACATTGGCCCTCTAATGCATTAACATGTTATTATAACTATTACAGTGGGTATTAACAAGACCTTACAAACTAATCCACAAAATACCCTTGAATATCAGAAAATGAACATTGTGCTTTGGTTCTCTCTGTTTATTAGAACGGTGTGTAATGCGGCATCAGTCGACGTCTGTGCACAAATGATATGTCATTTTCGTCTCCTTCCAAATGCATTCATCGCCAAGCTTTGCAACGTTTTTTTTTTTTTTTTCTCCTCTTTTTTTTTCTTTCCTTGAGGAAGCGGCTTGAAGCTGTCAGGGCCCGCGTGGCGATAACAACCTGGGGTGGAGAATGACACCTTGAGAGTGACAGATGAAAAAGAATCAAATTCTCCCCGGAGCCAACTGTATGGAACTGATACAGGCTTCCCCCTCCCATTTCTCTCCCCACAAACAGGCCACTGCATTAACTTATTCAAATAGGAGGTCAAGCCTTAGTTTCGACACCAGACCTGTCCCAAAGAGCAGAGCAGGAGGAGGGAATAAAGTAGAGAAAGAGTTGGGGAAAGAAAATTGAGTAATTGTGCTTGTGAATTAATGACTTTTAATCTCTCCCTCAGCCATTGAGTGATAATGAAAAAGTAAGAAAAGGGCAGACAGCGTTGAGAGTTTGCAACACAGTGAATGTGCCTTTGCAAAAAGACTGACTTATTGACCTAATATGAGGGTAACCAAACCGAGGCGTCTCCTGACGAGAGCCCTCAAGAAACCCTTTTCAAGAGTCCCGTCTCACTTTAACCGTGCAGTCAGAAATCAGAGTCTTAATCAGAGAGGTGACCGGAATCCATGCAGCGTCATTCTGATATTTACCCCTGGCTGTGAAGGACACTCAGAACGAACTCTTACCTCATCTCTGATCCTTCAATTAGGTGTGAGCCGGACACGGTGTCAGGGATGGGACTGGTCCGGCTCTTATGAAGGTAGCTGACATTATAAGCAATGTGTGCTTTACTCCTTAAGGTTGAACCAGAGGAAAAGGTAAAGGTTGGGTAACTCATGCATGGCTGCAGAGCTCACAGATAATAACCCCCCCACTCCCCACTTCCAGCCCCGAGTGCTTTCCTGTGTACTCCAAGCTCCTTCTTCCTCCGTCTCTCACTCTCCCTCCTTATTTCTTCTCCGAGCGAGCTCCCATGCTGTGCTGCAGATTGAAGACACTGCGTTTGGAAATCAACTGCTTGGCTAGGTAATTTGGCTAATGGACTAATCTCAGCTAAACTTTTGTAAATGAGGGTTTTATGAGGTGACTCTGAGAAAGAAACATTTCGCCAATGTCATGGATGATAAACATGCAATTGAGCAATCACATCGAGATGAAAGCTGTACTGCAGCTGTAGGGGAATGGAACTCGGCGTCCTTATATCTCCCCGTGGTAATAATGACTAGATCTATTATATGGATATGCAATCTCAATTTGATTTTTAGACCCAGTAAATCACAGAAATGACTGCATATTGTTTTAGTTCTGGTACAGAAGGGCACTCAAAACTTCAAAACTTTGTTGCAATATCTTCATTGTGAGGAACATTTTATTTCTGGTTATAATAAATTCCATTACAATTTCCCCAACTAATCCCCACAACGGAAATTGCCAATGGATGTGTCTACATTTTAATGAACTTGTTTAAAAGTTTCCTTTGGGTGGCAGGCAGTAAAGGCGTTTGTCACGTAGATGTAGACGTGTGTGGGTGTCCTTTTTTGTGTGTGTGTTTACTCCAGCATCTCCGATGCTTTGCTCGCTGACCACTGGGAGAAACATTTTTCACATCTAGATTTTGCCACCCCCTGCACTGCACCAAGCATCTGCATAACAAAAATAAATAAATAAATAAAAGCAGGCACTAAAATACCATGCGGAGTACCTTGTTTCATTAGTCTGCCATTCTCTGCCGATGGGAGACTGGAGAGCTTCATCATGTAGGAGTCTAACAAATGGCCCACATTTGCAGAAATGAAATGATTAGGTTTGTGAGAATTTAAATCAAAAATAAAAATGCAAATATCATCAAGTGTGGTGCCCAGCGCTCACCTAATAATTTAAAAGCCCTTGCTTAGCTCAAGGCTTTATTGCGTGTACATCTAGGTCGCTTTTCTATTTACTGTATTTTTAGTCATTTTCACTTGTCTCTCTAAAAAGTAATGCAAGACAAATCTCATTTGGACATTTTAATGGATCCCATCAGGGCCAGACAAGAGAGATTGGGTAGTGAGGTTAGGGAAAGAAAGAGGGCTCCATCTGATTTTAATTTAACATGGGAGCACTGCTGAATGTAATGGCGCTGCCTTTTGTGAGAGCTGTATTCTTTGCATCTGTATTTTTAGCATTAATATGACTATTATGACTCCACACAAAGCCTTCACACACAGAGAGGCAATTTATAGCTGCACTTCCTCTTTCTGCAACTCTTATTTTGTCCTTTATCCCATAGCTCAGAAAGCAATTTCTGGCAATAGCACAAGCTTTGAAGCCAACATGGCCGCTGAATGAACTGACAGACAGACAATATGTCGGTTCTGATTAGGACTAACCGGCGGTGTGATAGAGGAGGACGGTTCAGTGGGGTCTGCCACGCCGTCTCCACTCATACTGCTTGAAGGAACTCCAAATTGTCTCACCCTGGAGGTCAAAAGCACTCTGGATGCAAAGCTCTCTCTGCACACACACACTCGCGCGCACACACACACACATACACATCTTGTTTGCCTGCTGACTGTGGATATTGCAGATCCGTGTCCGGTCCTCCAGCGATGGGCCGGTGATTGGCAGGTAAGTGGCTGCTCTGTTTACAACATGGCCGTCGGATCCAAGCCCACACTGTCCTTGACCTGAAGCTCTACCTGAGCTGCATAAATTTGGATTAAACGTCCTCCCCATCAAAGGTACCCAGAGGACTTGACTCTTTTGTTTTCCATCGCAACAATAACCCCGCACATGCACACTGACACAAACAGCTCAGCGCTAATCGAGACTTAAAGTTAATGTTCGTCACGGTTGCTCTTGCTTAATTTATCCTTTTTGAGAAAATAGGGAATCTTTTGTTCCCTTTCACAATAAAACTTGGCAGTTTCTTGGCCAGCAGCAATTATGTGACGGAGTTGTAGCCATATAAGGCTTTGTGATTATTAATTCTTCTCAGTCTTAAAGGGACAGTTCAGATTATTTGAAGGGGGATTGTAGGAGGTACTCATTGATAGTCAGTGTATTAACTTCAATAGATGATGGTCGGCATGCAGCGGTCGGCAGTTTAAAGAAGCAGAGAGGAGCTGCAGCATGGAAGCTAAACAATGTGCTGCTGTGGATGGGACAGAAACAAAATGTATTTTAGCATCAAAAAGGTCAACCTAAAATAAAATCAGTATCAGTTTTGGTGTAAGCTATATTCAGAATATTTTCACCCCTCTACCTTGCCTTCAGATACCTTTCCCTCTGACAGGAAACCATCATTATTTAAGCCAAATATTTTGCTTTTCAAACCAACCAAACGTCCTAGGTGAGTTCAGTAATTTTACTTTGCAGAACATGGGAGTTGCTGGTCTACTGCTGCTTTAGTTTAGTTAGTTAGTTTGTGTTATTATATGACATGTGGATCTGAGCTATCCTTTTAAAACACCTAAGTGAGATACAGGTGCAAGGCTCAACAATAAGGATTGCCGTCTTTCCCAGGGCAAGTAAAATGTCATGTCGGGCAAGTAAATCCGGCAGCTCACTTGCCTCACAGAGCAAATAGTTAAAAAAGAGTTAAACTATTAAACTATTTTGGCAAACGATTAATTGAATTTTTTCATGCAAAAATGACAGAAAATGCAGCTTCTCAGCCTCTTAAAAACAGAAACTTCACACTTTTCTTTGTTTGTTATCACAGTGAATTGAATATCACCTTGAGCTGTGACAAAATGTTAATAAATAAATACAATAGTAAATAAGACAAGGATAGTTCAGATTTACAAATATCATAAATGGAGGCAGTTGTAGACCAGCAACTTCATGTTCTGCAAAGTAAAATTACCGATTTCACTTATGGATTTATGTTGGTGTGGAGAGAGCGATATTTGGCTTTTATAATGGTAGTTTTCCATCAGAAAAGGCTGTCTGATGACAAAGTAAAGCAGTGGACATATTCTAAATAAAACATACAGTTAAACTGATGTTGATTTTTTTAAGGTGCACCTTTTTAAAAGTATCTAAAATATATTTTGTTGCTGACCCTGTCCACAACAATTTGTTGTTTAGGTTATGTGCTGGTGTCCATCTCTGCCTCTGCCAAACTGGGGGTGTGGTGACCACCATCTACTGTAGGCAATATACTGACTTTTGATAAACACCTCATACAACCCCACTTCAAATAATCTGAACTATCCCTTTAACTGTGGCCTTAATTTAAACTTAATTTCTTCTGTCCCTTACATTTTGTGCCACTGAGTGCTACCTCAACGCCGATTATTTATTTGACAGCGTGTGTTTGAATTGAATACTCAAAGGAGTCTTGAAAGATTAGCCACAGGCTGTTTATGATAGGAAATTTGTTTTCATCGTACTTACTGCTATGTATGTCCTCTCTAAGTGCCTCTTGCAAGATAAAATTCTCGAACAGGCTAACGGGCCGAAGAAGGGAGGGGGCCAGCAGATTGACAGTCTGAAGAAAGGTGCCCGGAGGAGGCCTCAGCATGCATGTGTGTGTGTGTGTGTGTGTGTGTGTGTGTACGCAGACGAGTGTGTCTGTGCCCATGGACACTCTGTGTAAATGTGTGTTGTGAAAGTTTTCCTCCTGCAGGTGGTGCTCTGATGGCAACTGGAAGGCGGTTTACTGCCACTCAACCCCCTACTATCTGGTTGCCTCCAGGGAAGCACTATATGTGTGTGTCCTGGTGCCCATTCTTTCCTTTGTGAACACACACTCACACAAACACATACAGCGTACACACAAGCACGTCCCTCCGCTGGCATATGCCTGCCTCCTACCTGGCTCAGCCCCTCCATTACCCCCACTCCATGCCCCGCCCTCCCCTCAGCAGCAGAACACCTGCAGTTAGGGTCGTGGCCCTGCCTGCCAGCCCCCTCTGCTGCTTTAAAGCTTCACTCTGTTCTTTGGATACCAACACTCTGCACTGCTTTTTGATCATTTGTTTGCATCACAGAATGTGTTTTAACAGCACATAGAGATTCTCTGGCTTTGAATATATCATCAGTCCTGCCCCCAGGGAACTTCACGGTGCTCTGATCCACCAACTCTGGAACTGTCTGCGAACAGTACATATGTTCTTCACCTTTGAAATTTCAGGCTGAAGTCACGGTCACGTTACCATTGGTGCAACCACAATCAATGCGTTCCCCACTGTGGGTACGAGTGTTGCAGGCTATGATGTCATGCAACCCGGGGTTAAATTGGGATTTGTTATGTGGAGGGGGGCTCTGTGGTTTCAGTGTTGCCATGCACATGCAGATGTGTGTGCACAGACTACAAAATCTGATATCATTTGACAAACTGTAGATAAAAGGTGAGAAAACCCTCTGAACACTACAACGCTAATCAAAGTCATGCTAGATACTGTTGTACTACAGCAGATTGCTATGAAGTCATTCTGTGAAATAAAAGTAACAGGTTTTCTGCCAAAAGAATATCTTGCGTTAAAGTTATAGTATCA
The DNA here is from genome assembly GCA_027495735.1 of Lutjanus campechanus. NCBI lineage: Eukaryota > Metazoa > Chordata > Actinopteri > Lutjaniformes > Lutjanidae > Lutjanus > Lutjanus campechanus. The sequence goes on from JAJHUR010084866.1 coordinate 16,778, forward strand.
CTTTTCTGATCTATTTTTCTCCCTACCTTATCATCCACCTATCTCTCTGCCATCTGTGCTGTCTGACTGACTGACAAGTGACTGAGGCCGCTGATCTCCTAGGTAGCTTTTAAGGAAACCCATTGACAGGAAAAAGGGAAACCCCCGTGAAAGTTCTGATGTTCACAATGATGAGGTGATGTCCTTGCATCACCTCGTTTAGCTATGTTCTCTGTTCTCTGACACTGCATCTCCCACACGCTGCAATAGAAATAACACCAAATTCTGGAGCATGGAGTGTTTGTTAGTAATGACCCTTCTTTCTCTTTTAGTTTATTTGGAACGGCCTAGGAAGAGAGCGGGGGGTAAGACCTAGCTAAACCCAGCTTGGACCAAAGGCTATTCCACTGCCCTGTCTATTCCTGGCTCATGTCAGGTCTCAGGAAAATAAAAATGGATGAAATAAGATTCAGGCTAACTCAACGGGAAAGCAGAAACCTGGCTCCATCATAGTCTCTCTGGGGTCATCCCTATGTTCCCCGTTATGGAAAAGCTGGGATCACAGTTCCCCGGTTTGTTCATCAACTGGCAACAGCGGGGAACATAGGACCCTTTTTCAAAAAAAGGGTCCTATATTCCCCGCTGTTTCCCAAAAAGGTCCTATGTTCCCCGCTTTGTATGTGACTGGGGAACATAGGACCCCGCTGTTGCCAGTTGATGAACAAACCGGGGAACTGTGATCCCAGCTTTTCCAGCTTTTCCTATAATATTTAGGGCTTATTTTTTCCACCATAATTTCCATAACTGCTAAATTGTGTGACTAGAGTTAGGGTTAGGGTTAGGTGACTATCATGCTCAGATTAAAAATTCAGTGTGCTATTTTCTATTTTCTTTTGGAGGGATGATCACTGTCAACATTACATAGGCATCAAGCAACTTCTCCGTTCATTTGCAAAAACGAAAGCCAATTTACAGCCTGTTCTCTATAGGCCTATTTGGATATGTGCGTGATATGCCCTGTACATAAGCCTATTAAAAAACCTTTTTTTAAAATAAGGTCCTATGTTCCCCGTGGCCTTTTTGGGGAAAAGCGGGGAACATACAAAACGGGGAACATAGGACCTTTTTGGGAAACAGTGGGGAACACCTATGTTCCCCGGTCACATACAAAGCGAGGAACATAGGACCCGGGGAACATACTGTAGGTACGCTCCCGTCTCGATTAGCCAGACTTATCTCCACACCACCCAGCGCTGGAGAAAGGTCTGGCTCAACACATTATCATTATGCTATAGGGGAAAAAACAGTGCCCCTGCAAAGTAGTGTTGGGTGTGAACTTGTTTTGCACATTGGGAAGTGAGCTCTGACAATAAAATGTCTAAATCCCTGCAAAAGAAAAGGTAACAGCTGCTGACTTGTTTACATTCCTACAATTAAGGAACCCAGGTGCTTAATTTGCCATTTTAAGCATGTAGGTTGCTAGCTCAAAAGCTGTTGTTGTTTCCTGGGGACTCTGAAACGGCAGAGAGCAGATACCACCTGAAACAAGCGTCCAGTGGAAGGTTTATACCTGCAGTGACAATGAATCTTGATTTGTTCAATCAAAACAAATCAGATCACCAT
>JAJHUR010084866.1:18399-47669 GCA_027495735.1 Lutjanus campechanus
TTTTTATTTAAAATTTAAAATTTAAAAAAAAAAAAAAAAAAAAAGATAAAAAGTCTATATGGAATCAAGTGTCAGACCAGTAAGGTATGCTGTGTCATCTTTAAAGTTTTTCTTTTATTTATTTATTTATTTTTTCTTTTTGACATGTGCTAGATGTTACAAGAAGGCGGGGGTGGTGAGAAGAAAAAAAAGTCCAGGGAGAACTGTGATTCTGCCTTTAATTTTGATTTGATTTTATATTTACTCAGCTGCCGTCTGGCAAGAGATACAGAAGTCTCCACTGCTGTACGACTTCCGTCCTCAGGCTGTGAGACTCCTAAATTCATCCTCAGCATATTATTTATTATTTATGACTCATTTATGTATTCATTCATGTCCATAATTTTTGTTTTGTGTGAGGCATAAAGGGACTACAACTTACATTCCGTTATACAACCATGTATTGTGGAATGATAAATAACTGAACCTTGTTGCACCTCTTGTTTCTTTTGTCAAATCCAGGCTGTGTGAAGTTCCCACCTCCTCTTGACCCTGAATGAAAATAAGCAGGTATAGAAAATGGATAGACGATGAATAGATGGAGGAATAACAGTAAATAATATTTTTGCGAGCAAACCTAATAATATTGAAGGTAAGTATGAATAAATAAATAAAATAAACATTCATCACTAAGCTGTCATTAAGGAGTTGTAGGCGTACTTGCTATTTGTACAATGACATGTCATCACATCCTAAAAGGTTTTTTGTTCACAAAGCTGCCTTGTGTCTCAGTGTGCGCAATAAGAAAAGGATCCTTTACCATTTAAAATGCATGTCAGTTTTTGTTCCCCTGCTCTGCACTCTTTACAACCTCACTTCTTTCACTTATCATTCATTTGAATGCAGCATTTCTGTGTGAATTAGGGTCTTGCAAGAATGACGACACCATCTTTCCAAAGAGGAGAGGTGACGAGGACAACGGAAGAACAACTTTAACTTATCTTTACGAACTAACTTACTGCCAGTCCTACACATAACAGAACAGATAATAGACATGTATTATACTATTTATTTGTTATTTAGTTGCAGTGGAGGCAGAAATGCAATAAATTACGTACTTTGAATTTAACAAGAGCTTGAAGGTCAAAACAATGCTAAAAAGAAGCGTAAAGACACACTCCTTGTTTTGAGGTGTGCTGCAGTGTAATATAAGACTGATTTTCCACAACTCAATAGAAAAATGCGTCATGATGAACAGATGTACTGTTTTACACGATAACACATTACGTTCTGGGAAATTGAGTTAACAGGTCAGTACCTTACAGTCATGTCAATTCTTTAGAAAATGTTTGTTGACATTGATTAATACAAATGCAATACAGTAGGTTTTATAATTTTTCCAACACACCCCATAACTAAACAACAAAATAGGTTGATTACAAATGACCCACAAAATGGCATATATGAACAGTGGAGACAAGACCAATAACAGGCCAGACCTCAGCTACATTACTTAAGTCACGTGGCTAGGGCCGGGTATCGTTAAAAAATGTTCAATATTGATATCTTGATTTCAGTGCTTGTTCCTGAACGATACTCTTTAATAACAATTTTATAAGATCCATTCCAGCAAAAAGAAAATTACATTGCAACTACTCACTTCAAAGGAGAAAGCTGTTCAAAGACCTGAGAGCAGCTGGAGAGACTGTTTTTACTCTGCACGCTTTACTCAACCTGGATAACTGGACTGAAATGATGACCCTAAAGGAAAATCTTTACAGTATTCGACCACATGCAAATATAAATAACTGTCAAAAGGAACACTTATAACAAACAGTTGTCTGGCTAACTCACTCAAACAGCAGCTAGCCTGGGTCTGATAGTCAACTTCAGGTGTTTCTCTACTGTAAACGACACCGCGTTAAGCCATCAGAAATGCTCTCTTTGCCTTGACTCCAGAATGTCCACCCCCAAGCTAACAGGTTAGCTGCACTGGCTGGTTAATAAGCTGCACTTAGTTCACTGAGTTATCTGTGCAGATAAGCTGTCGGTACAAAAACAAATAAGATATGATCCCCCTCTCTGTCTCTATGAGATCTTGGTACAAGCATGCTGTGTGTTGATTTGTCACTGGCACTGATGAGAATTACTACAGGTACTGACATTTGGAACTGAACGACAAGGCGTTTTTCATTACTCAGTAGGATCTAAGCAAGTCGGTCTGTGCCATAAAAGTATTGAAGTTCGGTACCCAGCCCTGCATGTGGCATAAGTCACAGGATAAGTAGCAGGATGTAAAACAATTAAAAATACAAATCCATCACAATCTCTGGTTCCCCATTTTTCTTGGAAAGGAATGGATCCCAAAAAGGGAGCAGTAAGTATTTATGAGCCTCCAGAGGACGGTAATTCTTATTACTGATGGAGAGCTAACGTTAGCTTGAGTGAGAGGCTGCTGGAGTTCAGTCATAACGTTGCAGTGCAGCAGCGCCAGACTGCCGTCTCTGACTAAATCTCAGTCTAGCTCAGATCAACAGTTGTCTATTGACGGGTTTTGTTATTTACAGACAACATTAAGACTAATGATACCTGGAAATTCAGTATTAGCAGTGTGTGGTCCCTGTGTTGGCTCATTGATCCACTTGGAAGGTAGAAGACTGAAGGGGCATGGCGACTGACTGATTAACCTTAATTTATTAAGATATTGCCAACGTTCCGGTTCAGGCAAGGTCACAGACTGATTAACAGACATGTATATACTACAAAGGTTTGTTTGACTCAACATTGACTCATATAAACGTGTCATTTAAAAACATGTAAAATTGCATTTGTAAGGGATTTCTAGTTTTCTATTCCTGAAAGGGGCCGCAGTCTGACATTTTTGCTAAGTACTTATATGTGCTGGTCTGGTGTATCTCCTCAGTTAATATCCTGTGTTTGTTTGATCCATCCCTCCTTATGTGGACTTTCTCACTATTTAAACTATGTCATCTGACTTCCTCCTTTGCTTCTTTCAAAATTAGCACAGCCAATAGAGGTAGCTGCCTAACAATAAATGTACATACAGTTTGTAATAAGCTTTTTGTACACATGACCTTTATGTTTGTTTTTCTGGTAAGGTTGGGCTGTATTTTTCCCAGTTATTTTGAAATGTAATGTAATGCAAGATTCCTTTAATTTAAGTCAATATAATGCAAGGTTCCTTTTTGAGTGCATAAAATAGGGCCATCCTAACTGAAGTAGATGTATTTTAAAGGAGAGTAGCTTTCTAATGGATGCACCGGGTCATTTAAATTAAATAAACATGTTTTTGTGAATAATTACGAATGCAAACGCCGAGATAAAATACTCTAAAAGCGGACCGACCGACCAACCAAGCCATTAAAGAAATATAAAACCCATAAAAGGGTGTTGTGATGTGTATATGTGATGCAGCAGAGAAAATAGCTGGCAGTCTTAGATGGTGGTTTTAACCAAAACAGGAATGAGCAGCTGTTCTCTTCTACCTGCCTGCTGTGATCTGAAGATACTAGTAGTCTGGCTGTGTTTTCATCTGATGTCTGTGAGTGTGGGATTGTGCCAATTGTGTCAGTGTATGTGTGTATTTGCTAAAAGTGTGCATGTGTGGTTAGGTGCTGATGGAAACCTTACTGTTTGCCTCTGTGCACTCAAGTGTCCACGCTCTTGTATACATGTGCATTGCCTCTCTGTCTCCACTCATGTGCATTCAAGTTCGCCTCCCCTTCATACTACATGTGTTTTATGTATGACATTGGAGCGTGATGGCAATCGGCTTGCCTCCTGTTTGGTAACAGCATTTGTCATCTTAGAGACCAGACTAAGGGAGCACGCTCTACTGTAGGCGTGTGTTACCTGACCAGCGCACTCCTAAAACCCTCTCATTTACATTTAGAGTGAATGCCATACTGTCAGTGAGGCTCCATTCCTCTCGGACAAAGCCCCTCACAGCCTCTCTGTCTCCTACTTTGCGGTACAGAGAGAGTAAAACAATAGTCGTCATGATGGGGAGGCATCAGACACACTAATTTGGCGTTATGGCAAAAGTCCTCACCAGAATGATAAGTATTATTTTGCAGGCTGGATCGAAAAGACTTAAATCTCAGCGTGTCGAAACTGGCAAAATGGAACTTTTTTTTTTCCTATGAATTTTAAAATGGAGCTAGAAGGAGTCCGTATACTTTACTCGAGGGCTACTCAGACCTTTTCATATCAAGAACCCCAAAATGGCGCCACATTAGATCACAGAGACTATTTGAGGACATTTTGCTGCACAGAGTTTGATCATTTAGTTGAAACCTGGTCACTGCTGCGACTGCAGGCACAGAGATAACACCGAAGAGAGATAACAATCACAAAACAAGACTAAAAGTATTCTTTGTGAGGTTGGTACTTAAAGGGCCAGTGAAGGGGAGGACAGGGTAAGGTGAGCCAGTGGGTAAAATGAGCTACCCCTGTATCTAGCAAACCATAAACACAAATAATGATGTGACCACAAATTAAGAGAGGTATAGTTTGCATTACTCAGGAAGCCAAGTGAATTCATCATGTTGCTAAAGTGATCAGTCTTATATCTTAATTAGAATAGATTTTTTGTACATTATGTTAATTTTGGCCAGTGTATACACTGACTTAAACTGACATGTAACCTGTTTATGACCTTATTTTGTAGCTTGTAAGCTATTAAACAAGGTCATACACTACAGCTACAGTGTGAGGTTGTGAGGTAAAACATGCCAGTGATGTTGCAGCAAGTTTAAGAGTCATAGGCTCAATTTAGCATCATGAATTTAAATACATATGTAATATATGTACAACATAATCTGTGTATTAAAGTAATATTTTCTGATTTTCTAAAGGCTCAGTTATTTACAAGCAAGGAAGTGGGTGTGTGGGTAGACAAATACAACAGTTTAACGTTTCTCAACAAGCAATTGCAAGAATTTAAGGATTTCACAATCTACAATCCATAATATCATTATTCAGAGAATCTGGAGAACTCTCAGCTGCTAATGGGCAAGGGCAAAAGTCAACATTAAATGCCTATGATCTTTGACCCCTCAGACAGCGCTGTATTAAAAGCCGACAAAATTCTGTAAAAAAAATATTACAATAGACTCAGGAACACTTTGGAAAACCACAACACTGTTTGTCACTGCATCTACAATTGCAAGACTCTACCATGCAAAGAGAAAGCCACATATCAACAACATCCAGAGCGGCCACCAACTTCTCATTTGAAATGGACCGATGCAAAGTAGAAAAATTTGCTGATCCGATGTCTGATGAGTCCACATTTCAAATTACAGAGGGAACGGCCTCTTAGTGAAAGACTGTAGGTATGACTTGCCTGCCTGTCTCCTAATGAAAATGTGTGGGGACTGTTGAGCAACTGAAGTCATATATTAAGCGAAAATGTTTTGCTTTCAAAACTTCAGCAATTAGTGTCCTCAGTTCCCAAATGCCCACTGAGTGTTGTAGGTGATGTAACACAGTGGTAAACATGCCCACATTCCAACTTTACTGGAACATGTTGCAGGCATCAAATTCAGTATGAGTGCATATGTACGAAAAACAAGTTAATCAGTTTGAACATTGAATATCTTGTCTTTGTGCTGTATTCAGTTGAACATAGGCTGATAAGTATTTGCAAATCATTGCATTCTGTTTTTATTTACACTCTACACATGGATACACAACAACCTGAGGTATATATAGCATCTATATCTATTTTGCCTTTATTTGATAGGGACAGCAAATGGGCTGCAGGTGAGAGTCAAAGCAGCGGCCGCTGTAGAGGACTGTGACATGAATCAGTACATGGGGCGCACTCTCTACCAACAGCCGCGGGGGCACTCTGTGACTTATTTCTTTATTAACCCTCCTTTAAAAGACCCCTTGGTGGTCCCTAAATATCACTGATAATAATTGACTTCACCAAAGTGAATTTGGAAAGTTAGCGGGGCCATTAAAGATGATTTGACTCCATGCCTTCAGTGCCAACAAATAAACAACAACAACAAATAAACAATTTGTCAATTAAAAAAAAAAAGAAGGCCATGGAAAATCCATTAATGAGAGTGCAGAGGCAGAGAGAACTGGTCTAACAACAGCATCCAAAACTTGTCTAATTGTCAGCACGTGCCCTCAGGTGAGTTTAATAACTTCACAACCACAGTTCATAATTGGCTAAATATTACTCCTAATACTACCTAATGGGAAACCTTCTGCTGTTTGTCTCTTGCACCACCTGTGACCAGCGGCCCAGCTTCACCTGAGGCTGAAATTATGTGTTCCTTTGTTTGTGGATCATTGAATAATGTAACTTTTATTAGTTGTGTTACTTTTGGGGTTGCCGCGACGCAGCAGAGGACCAAGGGTGCTCCGTCTTTGCAGGAAGCACTAATTATCCCTCCAAGAGATAATAACTGTATTTATCGTCTGAGGTGTTCGTTTTCTGAAGGGTTATTTATCAAATACCATGCGGGATTAGAAAATCAATTCCGAGTGTCACAAATTAATTTGCAGCCATCATCTCGCTTGTTCCCATGAGACAGCATGCAGCAGAGACACCTTCCTAATGCGGAGAATGCTGCTGGATTGATTTATTTTTCCATATCTCCCATATCTAATGAAGAATGCTAATGTGAGCCGTGACAGAAGAATAAGCATGTACCTGTGTGGAATCTGTGCTGCTGCAATAGTCTTTTACTTAGTCAGATTAACACGCTGACTCTTATCAAGCACGTTATAAAGTTGAAGCAGCTGCAGAAGCGATGAATTACAGCCAAAATGTTTATGTTTGCAGCCAAGTACAGTGTGTAGATGCTTCTCCTCATAATGTTCCTCATTAGATTAATCTGATCTGATATTCTGGCATTTTCCACTAAATCACACCCAAATGGATTTTGACTCGCACCGCAGCACCTCTGCCATATGACTGAATCCTGTAAGGTTCAGTTAATGTCTTACAGTCACAGAATATGGCAAACTAGCAGCTGCAGTCAAGATTATTAAAAGCAAAATCTGTTTTCCTTTTTCTTCCTGTTGTGGCATATGGAGATAATTTGATGCAATTGATTTCATATAGTGGGAGTACAGAAAAATGGACTAATGGACTACACAAAGTGTCTTACATTTGATGATAAAATATGGATGCTACGGATAATTATGTTGGATATGATTTATCTAAGAATTGCAGTTCTTTTTAATGTGTGCAGTTGAGATCTAGTCAATACTGAAACTGGAAGATGTGTCACTTTGAAGGAAGAAAAGCAGATTTGTTCAATGTGCCATCTGTATGCAACCTTGTCTCCTACAAATGATGCTGATATAGTACTGATTTGTTTTCCCAGTTACACCACACAGAGAGCAGGACCCTGAGTCCGACATGCGGTTAGGTTTTGGTGTGAGTTGCAGAGTTTTGGGGATTTTAGTCGAAGAGATGTCTGCCTTCACTCCAGTACGATGGAGCTACATGGCACTCGGCTTGTGGTCAAAGCGCCCCCCAAAAAAATACATTTGAAAAATGCGACAGCAGCATCTCTTTACAAAAATCATGACCCGTTTACTCAAGATAACCCACACACTTTGTTGTGAGCAGTTTCATGTAAGAACTACTTTCTTTTTGGAGTAAAATCTTCTGGAACTACTTTCTTTCTACTAGAAAATAAAAGCTTCCCATATGAAACTGCTCACAAAATAAAAGACATCTAGTGCCATCTAGTTTGAGAGAGGGCAGACATCTCTACAGCCAATATCTCCAAAACTCTGCAACTCACACCAAAACAATAGATATATAAAAGATATATAAATAGCACTACAGGTAAGAGGAAAAATATGTATTTTTGATTTGGGGGTGAACTGCCCCTTTAAGCAACATAAGTGCTTTTATTAGGGGAAAAAATCCCTCTTATCTAGTTTAATTACAACATTTCATAATAATTTCTTAATTTCTGAGTTTAAAATGTTTATTTAACAGATAAATAGCCGTACCAGTCACGACACAGGAGAACTGTATCATACAAATATAATATAAACCTTACTTACTTTATTCTCAAACAGAAAACTCTATCTTCATTCTACCTCCATCCTCAGGCTGTGAGACTACTCAATTTATCCTCAGCACCGCACCACAAAAATAGTTAGATGTTTGTGATTTATTATTTATTCACTCATTTGCTGTAGATAGTTTTTGTGTATGGTTTAACGTCTCATTATACAACCCCGTGTTGTAAAATGATCAATAAATTAAATAAAGTTAGTGAAAAATTAAATGGATTGTCTGTTTGCGCCTGAGTGAGAACAAGCACACGGCATCTAGCAAAACAACTCCACTACTAACACAAGATTGTAGTGAGTGAGTGGGTTAAGTGTAGGACTCTCTACTGGAAAAATGTTATTTAAATCCACTGTGTAAATAGCATTGGTGGCTAGAAATATGTGGATGCTTGTCTTGGCCATGCTATATCAACATCTGCTATTCCACCCAGGGTGCACATTGGATTTGCCAACATTAAACGTAGCCTTTATACAACAGAAGACAATGCACCTAAAAAAATATTTAAAATATGAAATATATATTTACATCTCGGGTGGAATAGCCAATGTGGCTATTTGCACCAAGGTGTATAGCCTAGCATGGCAGAGACAGGCATTACAGTGTCCGTAGCCATCAGTGCTATTTGCAACCAGGATGTAAATAGCCAGTGCATGTCATAATCAAACCCTGATCCTTTCCTAAACCTAACCAAGTAGATTTATTGTCCAACTGCAACTGAAAACTGAAAATAATGATACTGTAAAAATGAGAATACTAAGTCACTCAAGGCTTAAAAAAAAGGTCTACACTGACTTCCACTTTCAGACAGAACTCAAACCCCAGACTCTCAAGTCAAGAGTCAAACCTTCCCGAGGAAAATTCTTGTGTTCAACCCATTAACGCATTCATCCCCATTAACCTCCTCACTACAGAGACTTAGTCACTCTTTCTCTTTATAGCTAAATCAGGGGAGCGGGTGCAAGTAGCTGAATAGCTGCGATGTGACTATTCTCACTCAGGTAATCATAGTGACTGTGAATAAAAAAAAAAAAATTGGGTGCCATATGTTGTTATTCATTGAGTTGAGGAGTTACATATTTTTCCTTTTTTTACAGGGAACTACACATTACGTTGTTTAGTAAGATTTAAAAACAAAACAAAACAAGGATAATAAACTAAGACTAAGACTAGTAACAACATTTTCATATATATGTTTGAAAGTCGATAGAAGTCATACCTGATGTTTGTTTTTGTTTCTATACTTTGTGTTACCGGAAGATGTTCCATATGTTCGGAGTGACGCAGAAATAAAAACTAACTACACTCCCAGATAATTGTCTTCTCTCCTGGTTTTATTATGACCAGTGAGAAATACCTGGACACCCCTGGTCTTTCCTGTCTGTCAGTCGCCACTTTAACAAAGTTAAACACGCTTGCATTTCCCACAAATTGATATTATCTAGCCCTCAAACACCATTGAATTTGTTTGTGTTTGCATCTGTTTGTTGCCTGCAGAGCAAACATCAGAATGTGTACTACGTGTTTGTCGATTCTGATTCATAGATAAAAGAGACCCCCAGTCCTGAGTTGAATGGATAATCTGTTTATATTACTGCTCGAGGCAGTTTCTTTGAATTAGTGCTTTACTCAATAAACACCGCGGAGTGGGAAAAAGTGCTACTTTCTTCTTGACTGTGTTAGCGGGTTGAAAAGACAACATCTGTCAAATGATCCCTTGAAAAAAACGATTCTCTGAGGGAACAAAAACCCTCAAATCAAAAGACAGAAACTCTGCATCTAGTAGAGAAAATACATTGGAAAAACCAGTGGCATACACAATACAGCGCATGGCGGACAACTGAATAACAAACAACAAGATTCCATATACCAAACTGGTTATATTTCAGCAGTCTTTCACAGAGAATGGCTCTTTTGAGTGAGCGTTTGACAGATGTCCTCTTTTCTAAGCCACTGGCATAGCTACTGCCTCGCAGGCTTCATCTATTCGATACCACAGCCATGCCAAGACTCTGGCATATAGCCTCACACTGCATCCGAGATAGCCTTTGTGATTTCTGCAGTTTATGTGACATGAATAAGAAATATCATGTACACCCTACAGAGGACAGCTGAATAGGATGTAAGGTTGTCTTGCTTGGACAGGGGTAACAACAGACCAGAGGGAGACTAGGCGTATTTTTAAAATCGAGGTCCCGCCGCTGGCTTTTCCTGTCAAAGCCAGAGGAGGAAAGTACTATCCAGCTACCCCCCCACCCCCCACTTCCCCATCCAAAACACACATGCACACACACACACATACTGTATGTGTGTCTGGGAAAGAGCTGTGCAGCTTTCAGAGCTCAGCATGAGAGCATTTGATATTCATAGAAGGGAAGAGGAGGAGAAAGCGAAACAACAGCGGGGGCACTGCCTTACGCGTGATATTACATTGTAATTATGATTTGGATGCAGGCACTGAGGAAGCACTGAGGGTGCACTACAAATGTGCAAAAATGTATGCACGCACACACAGACACACACACACATGCAGAGCAAAGGTGCAGTAATGGCACACACACTCCTTGCGTGGAGGCACTTGAAACTTCATACAGCCAGCGCCTGCATCATTGCAGGAGTAATGTGGGATCAGGCGCAGCGCGATGCATCCCGCGCTTCTTTTTTAAGGCAGGCAGATGAGGTCCGCGAGCGGGCTCCATACAGCTATCGACAGAGCCGTACTGATTGGTTTGTTTACCATCAATATTTGCAGATGTCAATCTGGGCGCCTTTGAGAAAATGGATTTTTCAGCATGAAGCAGAATGTTCAGAGAAATCATTGGTATTAGTGCTGCCACAGACCGAGGAAGACAGAGAAATATATATAGAGAGAGGGAGAGAGAGACAGATGGAGGTGCACCTGAAAACATCACTGATATCTGACAGCCAGGCAGACAGACGGGCAAAAAAGACAGACAGGCTGACAGAGAGAGCGGGAAAGATTTTCAACTGCCCAGTCATAAAAGATGTAATTCAAGAACCGGCAGATACCCAGCCCTATTAAAGTATGATTTAGTCTGTCTTCAAAGCTGCGATGTTATATAACAAAGGTATTAATATTTTATAAAGAATTTATTAAGAATTTTATTAAGAATGGATCAAATGACTGTGAAAGGCGTTACTCATATTGACGAACATAGACTGAATTATCACTCAGCTCAGCAGTTCCCCCAAGCTCTATAAAGTGTTTTACCATGTTTTAAAGGACCAGTGTGTAGGATTTATTGGCATCTAGTGGTGAACTTGTAGATTGCAATAACTCGTGTCACTCTCTAGGCTGCATATTCACAAGTTTGGTAGCGCCGCTTCTTCCGCTATGTAGACAGGCGCTGATTGGCAAGAAGTGTCCAGTGCTCTACACTCAACATTTTGGCCCTTTTGAGTACAACATCCGGGTACTCGGAAAACTGAGACACAGCTACTGATATAGATCAGCTGGCTAGTTAGCTAGCGTGTTGTTAACATTAGTTAACTTATAATGTGAATATATGTCTGTTTTATTGGTCCCTTAGCAACATCTTTTAACCATCCTCAAAATGCAGTTTTCTGTGTGACATGGATGAGCCTAGCACTTAGCACATTTAAGTACAGTTAACAGGAAAGGAGAAAGCTGACTGATACCAAGCTTGCTCAACTGTTGCACCACAGAGTGGAAAGACTTAGAAAGGGTCAGGGTCTTAGTTTCAGGTGATTATACACAAATGTAACCTGACATGCCAGGAATCTGTGTGGAAAAGGGCAGACACTTTGAAAAAAACAAAACAAAACTTGGGAGGTGATTGGAGGAAACATCTGTCTATCACGCTAATATGTACTAACTTCAACCAGTCAGATCAATTAACCATAAGACATAGCAGGAGAGCGACAAGGAGTAAACACAACAACAAGCGGCTGACTTTAAATATGTAGTTAGCATGTCAGTAGATGATTCTTGTCGTTTTTGTACAGATATTTTGTGCATAAAAGGCACTCTTCTAGTTTTCGCTTCCATGGACACTTCTTGATGTCATCACACCTTAAAACTGTGTGTAGCTGCCAGGATTCTCTCCTAGCACCTTGAATTGCCTTGTGTATGAATGGTGCTATACAAATAAAATTGCCTTGCCTTGCCTTGTCTTGCCTAGGACACTGATGGGCTGCACCACTTTTAGGGCTGGAAAAATAGATTCTTGCGTGATCTTATGAAACTGGCTGCCTCACAAGGTAAATACTAATCTAAACATGCTTCTGAATGTTATATTCAATTTCTGCCATATTCTGCCAATAGATTCCCCTAAAAATCACACAGTAGACCTTTAACCGAGGAAGACAGAGAAATATGTATAGAAAAAGAGAGAGCACCTCCATCTGTCTTTCTATAGAGAGAGAAAGACAGATGGAGGTGCACATGTGCACCTGAAAATATCACTGATATCTGCAGCCAGGCAGACAAACAGGCAAGAAAGACAGACAGGCAGACAGAGAGGGAGAGATTTTCAACTGCCCAATAATATCCTGAAAGAGTTGGTTGTCTGAAAAATGACAGATTCTGAGTGCTTTGTGTTGCACGTTGGAAACATGCCAGTAGAATCTCAAATTTGATTTGTAAAGCCTTTTTTAAAATGAAAAACAAAGAACGAGACTGTCAAGCTGCAGGAATGAAAGGGGAGATTTTGGACTATGCACTAATATAACAAAGAAGCAAACACATACATATGTAAAAAAAAAAAAAAAAATTCACCACAATGCATTTGGAAAACATTCCTTCGGGATTTTTCAATTCGATTAGTAAAGGTTTTGAGGGGAGGGAGAGAAAGAGCTGTCAGACTGCTATGCTGGCACATCTACTCTGCCTCTTTTATCAAAGATAAGTAGTATTGATTTACTTTGAGGCTGTAAAAAGTATTCGTCTTAAGAGCTGACATTTAATAATCTCCACCTAATCCATGTTTTGCTGGGAGCCTCTTGAGATGCTGGTGAGTCCTCTATTGTTCTCCTGTTCTCTCCTGCACCTACTGTATATCTAATGAAGGAGACTGACGTTATTAACCCCCCATTGGCTCATAGCTATGCTTACCATGGTGCAGTGTTTATCTGATGAGGGCTGAAGGAATACATCAACTTTTGGGCAAATAAACTTTGATTGACTCATTGTGGTTTGATGTGATTTGCTGTGGTTGTCCTGGTTTGTACTGTGTTGACTGTTTGTGTGTGTGTGGGTTTGTGTGTTAAGAAGTAAGTAAAGGTGATTTTGCATCATCTCTATAAAACACTGTAGCAGCCTAAACATTGAGCACAGAGATGAAAGCAATTGAAATGTGGACCTACTTGTTCGCCAAACACCTTCCATATTGAGAGATATTTTCTTGCAGGTTAATGTTGGATGCGGTCCAGATAAAAGCAATTTTATTTTTCCATTTTTCTCTCAACAACAACATTCTGGCAGCATAAAAGAACATGCAATATACCTTTCTCAGAGCGGCCATTTTGACATGAAGTAGTATGTAAATACAGGTGTTACCAATGATACTAATTAAGGTGCCATTCCATTCAGATCAAACAGAGTCGGGGTGCTGCTATTGTGCATGTTGGCTCACTGGAAAGGCTCTGCTACACTAAATGGAACTGGGCCTTAATTAGTATCACTGCTAACACCTGTGTTTACACTACTATTTCATATCAGCTGCCGTGAAAAAGGTCTGTTGTAATTATTTGGCAGATTTTAAACACATCAATGATGCAGCTAAAAAAACAACTGAAGAGTGAAGAGAGCTAGTTTTATTAATAAGGGTAAGACCCTTGGCAAGATATTACACTTGTTTCTAGCACGCTTTTAAGGGTGATACAAGCTGGCATCAATATTGTATTGTTTTAATATCTGCCTGTATGATAAAGTTTGGCAAAGCATCAAAAACAGCGATTTTTCTGTGCTTGCAAATGCTCTTAATATTTTGATGAATCACCTGTCTGCTTGACATTGCCACTATCACCAAGCATACAATTTGTGTAAAAGCAACAATAAATATATATTCTGAGTGTCAGCCCACACAAACGTGTTATTAACCACGCAGCCAAATCTGAATGATTAAAAAAAAATTGCCAAGTATATAAAATTAGGCCTCAAAAGCATTGACATTTGTCCCAGTGTCAAACACCACTGCTACCTGAAAACAACCTGAAACATGGACGCTGCATCTTGCAGCTTTATTGGACACGTCCAGACATGTTTGAGCCACCAGAGCCAGAGGACGGTGACAGGATGGTATTTGTTTCTTCTGTGTTGGGTTGTTGGAACTGAAGTGAGCTGCTGGGCTGATTTGGACTGAGTTAATCGCTTAAGGTTAGTTCATAGCTGACCGTTACAGAGGGTGAGGGTGGGGGAGGTGGTGTCGTCCATGCGCCTGTGGGACTTATATAGTGTGGGTCTAACTCCACAATTAAGTACTACATAGTTCTCGTTTCAGCACCTATTTTCTAACATGTATAATGTGTTTAAAAGAGAACCTCCCTTTTACCTGTGGTATCATAGTGAATACCTTTGATTACCATTTCATATCACTACGGCAGCTGTGAAAATTGTAATTATTTGGCAGATTTTATTCCACATCAATAGGCAAGGCAGCTAAATAGCAAGACCTATGTTAAATGTCTAAGCTATAGTTTGTTTCTTTATGAGGGCACAACCTTTTTTTAAGTATTCATTACTTTTTTCCAGGCAAGATTATACTTTTTTCTAGTGTCTTGTGATACAAGCAGTTGCAAGCTGGTATCAATACAATATTACGTCAGTATCTGCCTGTATGATAAAGTCTGGCAAAGCATCAAAAGCAGCTAATTTTCTGTGGTTGCAGATGCTCTTAATATTATGATAAATCAAATTTCAAACATATCTAGTTAACATTATCGCCATCATGTAGTTTAGTGGTTCCCAAACCGGAGCGTGGGCTACCCTGTGGGGACATACGGCCGAAGTTATGAGGTATGGGATGGACAGCTTTTTGTCTGCGAAGTGGATTTTTTGATGCAACCAACCAACTTTCAAGAGCTTATGAAAAAAAGAATGAATGAAGCTAGAACAAAATGTTGTTTTTTTTTCACACACAAAAAGTGTCTGAAACTACCAGATCTGTTCTCTCTTTTGATATATTCAATGCTAACATATTCATAGAACTGAATATTCTGTGGGTGTTGAAAAATCTGTGAATTCTGTCAAAAATGCTGGCGCTGGCTGGCAACTTTTTTCTTTAAATGCCGGCGGGGAAAAAGTTAATTGCTTCAGTAAATGATACATTCAAGTTGTCTGGTCATATGATGGCATTTCACAAAGAGGTTGCAGAAATGTGACAATAAATGCTGTCTAATTTTTGTTGTCGAAGTTCAACTGCTTCAACACTATCGAGTACTGAAAAATGCCTTGTCATTTGGAGCCAAATTTCTATACTTAAGGAGAAAATCTCATCAGTGTCAGTGAACCATTAAGCACGCAGCATGCTTACACCCAGGTATAATAATGCTGGCGACTGGCTGTTGGATCTTACACGTAGCAGAGGCATACAGGAAAAACATATTCCCAGAGACCATGCCAGAGACAGGGATCTTTTTGTGTTTTTTTTATTTTTTTTATTGCTTATCTGCACAAATAACCATGTGTACTTTGTACTGCTTGTAAGCTAGCCAGTGCCGCTAGCCTGTTCGATCGTTGGTGAGTCCGTTCACAACATTGTCCATCGGGATGGAAGCCCTGGCGTGTTGTCTCCTCACCACTGCGGGGGCGGATAACCTGGAGCTGAGGCGGAGGAGAGCTCTTATAATGGCGAGCATGGCGTTGCTTACAGACTGTCAGGTAAAAGGATAGAAATACACAAGTTGACACGCTGGATGGTTGTCAGACACAGGCTAGCTGCTCTGTCTCACTATTTCTCACTACCACAAATGCCACCCACACAGTCATTCCCTTCTTCTTTTCTGGAATTCCTTATGACAGTATATTTTATTTTTTATATTTATATATATTCCAATTCTGAACAGATATACCATCAGTTTATTTATTTTATTCCAGTTATCCAGGTTGAGTAAAGTGTGCAGAATGACAACAGTTTCTCCAGCTGCTCCCAGGTCTTTGACCAGCTGCCTTCATTAAAGTAATTGTAATTTTACCTTAATGCAATTTTCTTTCGGTTAAAATGCATTTGATAAATTGGTATTGAAAAAAAGTGTTGTTCATCAAATGGTATCAAACATGTTTGTAATTAAACCCATCTCTATTTAAGTGTGATTTAGCATGGCTTCAACAGTAACCAGTGCTGTATTAACAAAGTATTAATAATATTAGCTTAAGAATGGATCAATTTGTACAGTGTGTGAACGGTGTCATATTGATAAACCAACTGAGAATAATAACATGACTCAGCAGGTCCTCCAAGCTTTAGGAGGCGTTTTAGCATCTTTTAAAGGACCTGTGTGTCGGATTTAGCGGCATCTAGTGGCGAGCTTGCAGATTGCAAACCCCTTATGTGACCCTTATGAGCCCAAATGTCAAAGTGATTGATGTACAGCCAATGAGATGATCGGCAGAGATGAATGGAGGGATAATGCCAAACCTACTGTATATTACTCCTGTCACATCTGACCCCAGATTATCAAGGTAAAACGATGCATGTTTCCTTGAAGGTTCTGGAGAGATGCCTCCAAAATGCAGAACACACTCTGGCGCTCAGATTCGCAACAGATGGAACATCAGTATCAAACACGTTCAGAGAGCTTGCACACCGTTAGATTTGCCCCCACATTGTGTTTATTAATGAGAGATCATTAACATTTTGATCACATTTCATTTCACTTCATGATTAAGGTTCGTATGGAATCAAACTTTGTTGAGTTCTCCTTAATAAAGACACCACGGAGGCCAATCTAACAGTGTGAAGTTTGATTTTGCAGACTGAAAATGCTGCAGTTGAGTCAAATCATGTGCTGCTGTCTGATTTTTAATAAAAGGCCAATGTCGGCTTTTTATATCAAACTAACACTAACATAACTCACTCTAACAGTATGTCTCTGCACACAGACACCAAAAAATCGTTGTGATCGTTCAGATAGTGCCTACACTCCAGCAACACAAAGGGAACGGGAAGAAAGCCCTGAATGTCGCTCAGTGTGTGTTTGTACACACTAGGGTACAAACTGAAGGGCCCAAAGAATGCTTTCTCGGCGGGGTCTGTAAATTCCAGGCCTGGCTCCTGTCCATTAGCGAGGCTCTGCTTTCTCCCAGCTGCCCTCGGTGCCCGGCGTCTCAGCGGAGGTGCTCTGAAACACAACACACCAAATGAGATGTGACTTGTGCCGCCATACTGTTCTATTTATACTGGATGGGACGACAGTGTGGGGAAAGATGCAAAAATGCGCTCACCTGCTGCTTGATGAGGTCTGGTGGCTCTCCATGCCCACGGAGGAGTCTGTGTAATTTTCACCCTCACATCTAAGGGTGTAAGGGAGACCTCACCACCCCCCGTCAGCCTCCTTCCCCCACCTCCATCAGCCTCGCCCACCTTCCCCCCCAAGGCAAAGAAAAACAGTAGATAATTACCTGGTGTGAAATTTCCTCGCAGTCAGTGTCTTCGCCACACAATGTGTGGGTGTCACAGAACTCATATTTGACTGCGGTTTTGAGGACATGCAACAAGGCTATTGCATTGATGCTTGTGTTGGAGGTGCTCTCCCAGAGGTAAAGGAGCAATTCTAAAAATAATGGTTTTCCTTTTTGATTTCCTTTCTCTAATAAGACAACAGGTAAGAGCCAAGATCATGCTTTGACTTTGAAAAGATGCTGAAACAGTAGCCTGTGTTCAGAGATAGTAAGGAACTAAATACAAATACACTGTTACTGTACTCAAGTAGTTTTTTTCAGGTATCCTAGCCTTAATTGATTATTTCTGACAACTGTTTACTTTTACTCCCTACATTTGAACACAAATATCTGTACTTTCTAATCCTTACATTTTCAAAACATGATTGTTTCTATAGTTTTAATGCTTTGGAGTGAAATTATTGATTATTTTTCTTTTGCATCATTGTGCGCTGCCTTCCCAAAATCAAGACTGATTTCAACCTGAATAGATGGGACAACAGCACATAGAAAAGACAATTCTTCGTTGTACCCATCATGCAGAACAGATGTAACAAGATGAAAACAATGGTAAATGACATAGCAAGTCGCAAAAGACGAAAATGACGTAACAAGGTTTATCGATAAAAACTATGTGAAAGACGTAGCAAGTTGAAAATGACGTGAAAGCTGTAACAAAGCAAAAATGGTGTAAAAGACATAACAAGATGACAATGACGTAATAGACGTAACAAGATATAAGATGAAAACAAGATATGACAAGACAAAAACTATTCATGACTTAACAAAGTAAAAACTAAACGTACAATGTAAAAAAGGTGAAAATCTTATAAAAGACATAACGAAGTACAAGACGTAACAAAAAGAAAGAACAAATTTTAAAATTAAAAAAAAAAAAATTTAAACAGGTATTTGTAACCCCTACTTGATTAAACAATATGTGCACTTTTGCCACTTCTGCCTGTGCTTCTGAAAACCTCAAACACCAAAATGAAACGACTGAAGTGAAGTTTTGGACTTATGTGAAAGAAAAAGGTAAAAACTTTAAACTCCCACTCAGAAAGAAGAAAGAATTAAAGCTATTCATCAAATCTCTTACAACAGAAAATACTCCAAGGCTGTTTTAAGTTAGTTTAGAGTAGATGACTGCAGCACATAAACGGAAGTGAGCACAAACCTTCCGAGACCTTGGAGTAGTTACTGTGCAAAATATTATTGGACATGTGTAATTCACAACAGGGCAGTAGGTAGGAAAACAAGAGCAATGGCATTTATTTTGTTTGCAGTCACTTTGCATGCAACTTGATTGTTAGCACTTGTCAGTGTGGAGCTAAATTCTTTGTATTAGATACAACAATTCCCCCTTCACCTTGATGCCAACAGCCGCTGTAGTTATGTGTTTGCATGAAGCACCACTCAAACTATCTTATTACTCCATATAAAATTATGATCATTTCATTTGACCTCTTCAGTGAACATGCTTCTTTCTTCTCTCTTATTTCCAGACTGGTGTTAATCATTTACTCACAGTAATCTGGAAATGAATATTTGAAGTGGGGTTATACTGTATGTGCTAATTATCAATAGTCAGTGCATATCTACCGTAGATGCTGTAGGTAACATGTCCCCAGTTTGGAGAAGCAGTGAACCGCTGTTATAAAAGCCAATTATCACTCACTCTCGCTCAACCAGACCCCATTGGCGAAATCAATCATTTTACCTCACAGAAAACAGGAGTTGCTGGTTTACCACTGTCTTCGTCGGTTAGTTTGTGTGTGTTATTGTGTGACAATGGTGAATATGAATTAACCTTTTAAGACACAGAAGTTGCAAAATAACCCAAACAAACTAATAG
This sequence comes from Lutjanus campechanus, assembly GCA_027495735.1. Classification (NCBI taxonomy): domain Eukaryota; kingdom Metazoa; phylum Chordata; class Actinopteri; order Lutjaniformes; family Lutjanidae; genus Lutjanus; species Lutjanus campechanus. The sequence continues at coordinate 37,951 of JAJHUR010084866.1, forward strand.
TCAAAGCAGTAGAACTCTTGTGTTCTGCGAGGTAAAGTGACTGATTTTGCCAGTGGGGTCCTGGTTGATTGAGAGAAAGTGACATTTTTTCCCGTCGGAAAACACTGTCTGACAGCAAGGTAAAGCAGAGAAAATATTCTAAATGTTACATGGATTTAAACTAATGTTGCTTTTTTTTATGTGGCTGAAATACATTTTGCTGCTGAGCCTGTCCACAGTAGTACACTGCTTAGCGTCTGTGCTGATAGGATACTCCTCTCTGCTTTTACAAACTGGGTGCATGCCAACTGCCATCTACTGTAGGTAACACACTGACCATCAGTAATACCTTATGCAACCCCACTTCAAATAATTCAGACTATCCCTTTAAAGGTTACCTTAAGCCTTAAGTACCAGCACTTAAGAACTTTATTACTCCTGTGTAATTCTTATAAGTTTGATTAACACAGGCCCTGGTTTTGTGTATCTCAGCCTCATCATCTAAAAATCTGTCTGATAAGAATTCTTGCCTGCCATAAAATATTGATTTCAGTGGGAATTTTCTCATGCCATAAAGTATTGTGAAAATTGCACGCTCATGTCAGTTGATGGCGAGCTCCTCCCCCTGCATGAGAAAAAACCCTCCATCACTCAGGCCTCATTTAGCCCGTGCTCCCGTGACTTCAATAAATGCCAGATATGGGGAAGAAGAAGCGGGGAAAGAAACGGTGGTGTTGTTTTAGGAGCGAGGCTGCAGCAGGATTAATGATCAGAGCGGCAAACTTGGCTTTTGCTTGCATCACGGAATCAATGGCGTTGAGCGAGGCAGGCGTGCCGGCCGGCGGAGGGGCTCTGCGAGAGCTGTGAGAGCCGAGACTAACCTCCTCTCATTTCTCAACAAGACAGAGGGCCCCTCGCTGCCAAGCAGACAAGGTGAAACACTGTGGGGACCCGAGTTGAATGGCAAGGGCTTTTATGCAGTTTAATGATTTTATTAATCCGATGAGTCAAATGCTCGTGTCGTGAGTCCTGGTGATATGTCATTTGTCTTAAGTGGCTGTTTTCACCAACTTGTTTCGTCCTTGACTGGGATTAGGTAGATATTAGGAATAGTGAACAAACAGGAAAATAATAAATGATGCTTCAAGCTCAGCATGGAAATAAAAAGAAGCTCTGTGACAAAGAGAGCAACAGTGAAACGGTAGCACTTTTGCTAAAAAAAGGACAGGGGTTATCCAGGAAAACCAAAGAACATTTATAAATATGCTGGTTCTGTTCTGCCTTCAGTGAGTTATTACAAAGCACATTTTCACCACAGCAAGGATCCTTATTTTTCCCAAGATTTCAAAGACGCAGGGCTTTGATTGACATGTTGGTTTGTTCCCGGTGTTTAATTGTATTTTCAAAGATCTCTCTGGGATCATGAGGTTGACTAGTTGTTGTGTTTATCATGTTGTGCTGCTTTCTTACTTGCCTTTGATCTGACTTCTTATGCTCTCGAATAAATGCCTGCTTTCATTTAGCAAATGCACTATGCTTTCTAATTGAGGCTAAAAATGGTCCTGTGCAACTGCAAGACTTTTTTCCCCCTTCATCATTAGTAGCCACCACCATTATGAATCACAGGTAGAGGGTCAACGCGCTGACATTTGAATGCTGCATGATGATGCCTCACAGATAAACATTATAAGAGAGTAAAAAATGTGGATATATGATGACTTCTGGATGTTATATTATTTTAATACAATTCATGCTATTATAATACATAGTATAATGCTATTCATATCAGAATTATATAAAATAAAAATAAAAAAGTCCTGTATTTGTAACAAAACACATGTATAGTACACTGAATTTATGTTCAAATACACAAAGACTGATCACAAAAGACAGTAAATGATAGAATTTCCACAACTGATTGAAAGAGTGATTTCCCTTGTATTTCCTGAGGGTTAAAGGGTTTTGCACACTACAAACACAATCTTAAAACACGCCACTGAGCAGGAGGTTTTAAAATGTACGTAACTGTGTTTATAGAATTTTAGTCCATTCCATGAAATACTAAACTAAAGGTGTGTTCAGACAGAAAATAAAATAAATTTTTGAAGTACAGTGATTCCAGTCAATAGAAAGTTGAGAGGTGAACTAAGGCAAAGACACACCCATGCAACTGTAATTTGAGTTTCACCTGGGTGACAAAGTTGTGCATGCACTGCCCTTCATGGAATCTGGTTCGTGGACATATAGGGACAAGAGGACACAGGAGAGGAACTCCACAAATGCACGTTACCAGCTAACTTATACAGCTAACAACTGTGCAGTGAATGCTGCACATAAATAGACTGAACAAAGTGAGGTTAAATTTTAGTTCATGTTCCTTCTTAAAGGTCCAGTGTGTAAGATTTACGGGGGTGTTTTCATTAGTGTAAAATCACCTGAAAATAATAATTGTTGTGTTTTTATTTCCATTGAGACATTTATATACACATTGGGTGGGTGGGTGGTGGTGGTGGGGGTCTCTTCCTTAAAGGCCAACATGTTGAACCGCCATCTTCCTACAGTGGCCCAGATCACACAAACCAAACACTGGTTCTAGATACGGCGCATCTGTGTTTTTCACGAGTTTCATGGCCACTGTAGGTTCTCCTACACATTCTGAAAAGGGAGTGTGAGATGAGGTGTTTGCAATCTGCAAGCTCACCACCAAAAGCCATTAAATCCTGCACACCGGCCCTTTAACAAACCCTGAACCTAACAGATTTTTTTTTGCCACTTGGGGGAAGCATAACACACAGTGAGTTCATGGTGAAGCTGTTACACATCCAACAGACACATAGCAACCTTAGCTGTCCAGTATTCACTGTCCTTTCAGCTCTGTTTTTCTTCTCCTCCTGAGGGAAATATTTGGCTTTAGCAGCTAAATGCTACACTATAGCTTATCCATCAGCTAATTGCTGACGTTGTTGGTCTGTTGTCCAGTGCTGGAAAGGTCGTGTACAGTGGGTTAAGCAGAGCTTGTTCATTTATAACAGCTGCCTGCTGCTTCTGGAAATGACACTGATGAGATTAGTTGAAGTGAAACAAAACAGAAAAGTTGTGCAACTGGAAACCAAAGCTCAGGGGGAAAAAAATATATTAAATTGTTCAGTGGAGCTGAGGAAAACTGTGGCACACAATGGTATAAATATTGTGTATTTGTTACTATGAGTGACCTGTCACATATTGTCAGTTAATCCATTAATATGAAAATATTGATAATAGCAACTTGGAGTCAGAAATGATGACCCAGAGTAAATACTAAATCATAATAAATGCTTCGCAAAGTCAATATTAAGAGATTATCTTAGAATGTTGTTGTTGTGTCAAATGTTTGATTAACTGTTAATAATAATTTTTGGTTATTGTGTTGCATTTGTTATCCCTTTTTTTCTAACACTGCTAACCTTTCATCATCTTTTCTGGCAGAAAGTGACTTACATAGAAAAGCGTCCATTATGAGTTGCGTTTAAATTTTTTTTTTTTTTGATTTTCTAAGCCCCTTAGATTTCAATGTTGCACAAAAGGTGCTTCATATAAAGCCTGACTGATGGATCAATACAGAGTTGTCAAACAAGAATGATTCACTTGCTCACTGTAATCTTTTGAATTGTCCAGTTCCCATTAATCATTGCTTTAGAAGCTGTAATATTTTATACTGAAGGGCTCCAGTCTTCAAGTTGTCATTCGGCTATTTTTCCATCTCTGCTAAATCTATAACTCTGTCTAGAACTGGCAGATGTATGCAACTGCAGGACAGAAGGTCAATCTTACAAAATCCTTTTAACCTTAACTTGTTCTTATCATACAGCCAGCTGCCTACAAGGTGGGTCACAGCCATGATGAAGCAGCCATTAGCCGGAGCCGCCTGACCTTACAAAGGAAAACTGTCACAAACTAAGTTCTCTCAAGTATCCAGCCTCCAAAAACGCATGATCAATCGAGCTGACTCAAGTGTTTTCACGAGTGCGATTCTCAGTCAAGAGTGTCAGCGCGTGATTATACCTCCATCTATCATTGTGATGGGACTAAGTATTGGCTCCTCGTGACAGACTCTGAGGAATAGGACTCGACTTCAAGACAGACTTCACAGACTCACTAGATCAGCAGTCCGGGGCGCTCACGAGAGACGACAGGCGCTCAGCTTTTTCCTTATCCTCTCAACAACCTCTTAATTTATAGTCCAGGGCTTCCTTTTTCTGAGAGGTTTGTTGCCGCTGCTTCTGTCCATCCATGCCGTGAACTCCCTGTGCCCTCTCCGGCTGATAGCAGTGATACAGTGAGGAAGAGTTTAAGGATTACAGCAAAAATGGACAGACCTATACAGCAGCAGAGAGAAGTTGTCTTAATATACATGTCAAAATTGATGGCGAGAGGCTTTAACTGAGTCTTCTGCGTGGGTGTTTAAAGTGCATACAATACACAACACAATATTACCTCAAAACACGTATTAATTTTAAATCGTTTTTTTATTATCGTCCTTTGGTGCTTTGTTTTTTGTCTTAAGAGGAATAAGAGACAGCTTTCTGAAGAGGCGGACAGGATGTAAATTCACCCGCAAGAATTGACGCTCATCAAATTAACCGTCCTCAGTAGTCTATTGTTACAATTAGAAGTTAGTGAAGCTATTCCTTACATATCGGCAGCTGTTGTCTATTTTCCTTTAATTTGTTGTAATTTGGAAGGAATCGACTTAATGCCTCATCCGACAAGAACACGTTTTACTCATATGGATCTTTGTAAGGCGAGCTTAATTGATGCTGAGCATTGCAGCAGAATTCTCAATGAAAAAGCAATGGAACAAGTGAATGCTTGACAACCTGCCTCGGCAGAGCCGCTCCTCTTCTTCTTCACGATCATGTTATTGGAGACACACCGACTTAAGAGGCATGACGCACGCTCGGCCTCAGTTATTTTCTTGTCTTCTCAATCAGTCGGCACTGTCTGTCACTCCAGACAGGTGTGTGTGCTTGTCAAAAGCACCATTTGCATGGTGACTTCATTTGAATAATAGGCAAGGAAAAAAGGTCTGAATACTCCAGTCTTAACCTTAATATATTTCATTTTTTGTCTGATTAAATTACATGTTTCACTGAATCTTAATTGCTTTTTTGTGAACCTGCTTATGTGATCTGATTTGCAATTTTCACTGGGAATGGTATTGTATTACTTTGGATATCAAGGAAAGTCAGACAGGGCAACAAGCTTTCCACAATTTGCTCTTGGACTTTTAATGACACATAGTTCAAAGGATTCAAGGATTATAATTGTCAAAAAGACAAGTTAAATTGTTCTTTTCAAAAAAGAGCATTAATATATTACCTTTTTTTCTAACTCAATTTACTGAAATGGGGAAAAAATGTCAATTTTTCTCCTGAAAGAGTATGCAAAGCCTTTGCCACACTACGCACACTGTGTGATTTTTCCACATACAGGATGGTCAATCCCAGGTGAAGGTCTAATGAATATATGGGCGCCTCTCCAGTGATCGTCTGCTGCGAGATTGGCGCTCAAAATGCATAATCAGCTGTAATTAATCGAACAAAGTGATTAATCACATTTAGCTCCCTCTCTGTTTGCATGCAACCTGTCATAATCAATTATTTGTGGGATAAATCGTGACTCTGGAGATAGGGGTGGCAGGAGTGGAGCGGGGCGCCTGATGAAGACTGATGACAGCCCTAAACATGGGACATGACAGTGGGAACATGGTGGAGATTGAATCTGTAACCCTCCGAGCACATCATAAATTATCTCTCTCAGAATAAAATGATTGATTTGCATCGCTCGTCGCTGCACCTGGAATTGCTGTCCTTCACAGGAACAAACCAGGTGGGTGAACGCGACATGACGGCGAGTATTATAAGCTAATACCGAGAGAGAAAACACCATAAGACGTGTTATTCAAGGCTTGTGTCCAGAAATCTCTTTTTTATCCTTGAAGAATAGGCAGAGGCATCTAGCCACAAGTAGCAGTCTGGCACTGAAATATCGTGTGTGCAAGTCACAGAAATGTGCAGATCCACTTACCTTCAATCTAACACCCCACAGTGTGTTCCGTTCCCAGCTCCTGACAAGAAATTTTGCACTGGGTAAGAAGAAAGTTTATCTTATTTAAAGATGAAATATGTAACTTTTGCACATTGTCACCCTCTCCAGAGGTGAGAGGTAGCTGAAATGACAGTGGAACTACAGGAATGGAAGGTTCTGTAGAAGCTCTCTGTATATTTAAATGTGGAGAGCCTGCCAGCTAGCAAAGTGTCATATTGGTCTTATGCTATTGCTTTGGATGTGTGAAAATAAAAGAGTGGTGTGAATGTGCTGGCTTGGTTTTGTACATACATTATTATTATTGCCATTGTGTGAAGGACAGGTGTGACACGACAAACCGATTTTTTTCGGTAGCAGAGTGCAGGTTTGTACGTTCTCTGCTACCCTGTCCTCTACAAAATGTGTTTAAACGCTACTAAAATGTTTTATCTAATAGATTTTTGAGAAAAAAAATGTTGCTGTCTGTCTAGAATATGTTTATATACAACTAATGTGCAACAGCAAATGCGTTTGTGAGGGAAACGTCATGCTGTCTGAAATACATTTTTCAGACAGGACACGTTAATGAATGTGTCTGGCAAGTTGCACAAATGTCACTGACAGCGTATTCAGTTTGGTTTCCAATAGTCTAACCTGATATGTGGGTATAAGCCTGCCATTGGATGACATGTTTCAGTTGACATTGTGGCATCACCTATCTGCGTTTTCAGAGTCGCAGGGAAACTCTCAGGCTAATTAGCGCCTGAGATGCTAATGATACAAATGTAAAAGTTAGCTGCTGTTACCTTTTCTTTTGCAACAATGCAGGCATTTTCAGAGCTCACTTCCAAACTTGCAAATGTTCCACTAAAACACCCCCAACCCCAGGATTATTTTATTTACTGCAAAAATAGGCAATCATGCAAAAAACTATCTACTTGTACTGACCACAGCATTATTCAAAAGAAAACTGTGTGACATGAGATTTTTTTTTAATAAAATTTAATTGAAATGACGATCTTTTCTCTAATCCCAACTATAATAAAGTCCAAGATTGGTTAGGCAGCCTTCTTTGTTTTCTGTAGCACGTGCGCACACACACTGGAGCAAGCAGCTGACAGGAGCGAGTGCTCACTTTGATTCACAGCTGCAAGAGGATTCATGTCAAATGGACAAAGTTTTTTTGTTGCCAAAACCCACTTTCCAAAATCAATTTCCCTAACCTTACCCAAAGTAGGGATGCACCGATACCGATACCAGCATTGGGTATCGGTCTGATACTATCCTCAGGTACTCATACTCGTACTCACAAAACTACTCCGATACTCCACACCCGATACCACGTCATGAAAACACACACAAGCAAACATCTAAAGAACCAACTCGACGTAGAGTTCAATGCGCTTGCTTTGCGCTTACGCTTACCTTCTTTTTTGGTCGCGTCATCATCATCAGCGAGGGAATCTCTGTCCTCAACAACGTCCACTAATGACCGAAGCGACTTTGGAAACTGTCCATAAAATTCCATGTAAATCCATGTGCACCTGTAGATCGCAGCCAGCAGCTGTCCAGACAGGTGTGAAGTAGTTGAATGTGAATAATTAATCCGGAGACAAAGAAAAACACACCGCTGCCACCAGTCTGTAACCATCTTTTCTTCGTAATAAGCTGCTACAACTTCTCTCTGTGTACTTAATCCTCAGTGAAATGGCCTCACAGCACAGTACACCCACCTACACTCTTTGGGGCTCACAGCGGGGTAAACAGAACTGTTGCACTTGGCACCACACTCACACCTGTCCCCCATAAACAATGGCAGGTAGGAACTAATTAGCTCTTTAGACAAGACGGACATGAAGGAGACACTTGAAATACTAGTTAAAGTACTGTAAATGATAATGAAATAATTATCATATAACACCATTTGTAACAATAAACTTAATTATGCGATATCTTCACACAATGCCACTTTAACCTCTTAAGACCTGAGCTCTTATTTGATATGCATTTTTTATTTCTCTTTGCTATTTGGGCTTATTGGACCCTGATAAGTATAAAAACTAAGCATCATCTTTTTACATGGTGTACTTTTAGAGAAAAATGATGTCCACATATGTGGACACTGGGTCTGAAGTTCCTTAAAACACGATAAAGTCACCTTTGTGTAATAGAGTGCAAAACTCTTTATTTCCACCTTGAACATGGCAGTTTTTTTTCCTGACTGCTTTTGCATGTTTGCATATTTTGAAAAATTTTTGAAAATCACAGTGCAGTTCTCATTCTCAAACTCGGCAAGGTTTGGCGTCCAGCGCATTCCACGTCCTGCACAATCAGAATGGGAATAAAAATAGTACTTTGTGCAAAGAAGGTTACACATTTACCCATGCAAGCAATTCACTGAGGTATATTGGTGCATAAAATAGATGAATCCGAGTGGATGTTTATAAGAAATTTGGAGATTTATCTTCAAGGCATGCTAAAATAAGAACAATTATAGCTGTTGCGCAGCAATGGTCGGGGCCGGGCAATTTTAGGCAAAATTTGGCAATTCTGAGCAAAAAGCAGAGTGTAGGAAGATGAAAAAAGGTGATATTCTAATGTGCATTTTTACATCAGTTGAGGCTTGAATTCACAATTTCTGGCACAAGAGACTCTGCATATTGACTGATAGCTAAGCCAAATAAACAGGGCAATGAGACGAGGGATAACGGAAAAGTGTTGATAAAGAGTATTTGTCTCTCCACGAACCTGCCTGGATCATAATTATTTTAACCTCAGTAGTCTCTAATCTGCATAGCATGACACCTGAACATAAGACTTTCACATCAGAATGTCCATTTTGCCTTAGCTGAGACTTGAACTCACAACTTCTGAAACTGAGGTCCAGCTTCTATGTCACTGAGCTAATTGACAAGTGACAGTTCAAGTGTGGCTTCACAAATTGACTAAGCCAAGGATCAGGGTGCCAGACAGTAGCTATCCATGCCATGGAAAAGCAAATTTCAAAGTGAAAGTTCCAAAGCTGTAGCACATATAGTTGATCTGTTGTGAATTTTCCAAGTTTTGAAATTTAGAGACTTGCTGTTGCGCCACCATCAGGACTATTGACTTGTGTTTCCAGTTGAGGACATCTGGCATGGGACTGGACCTTTGTGAAAAGTTTGGGTAGATTTCTCATATGGAAATGTTGCACGAGCTGAGGCTTGAACTCTCGATCTTCAACACCAAGAACCATCCTCTATCTCACTGAGCTAATTGGCAAATGGAAACATCACCTGTAGCTTCACAAATTGACTAAGTCAGTCACCTGTGTGCAAGACAGCAGCTGTTAGTATGTAAAGCAGTGTTTCCCAACCCTGGTCCTCAGGGAGCACTGCCCTGCATGTTTTATATGTTTCCCTGCTCCAACACACCTGATTCAAGTGATCAGTTTGTTATCAGCCTTCTGCAGAGGCTTATGACGTGCTGATCATTTGATCATTTGTGTTGGAGCAGAGAAACAAGTATATGTTAACAATACAGTTTACAGTCAAACATTTTGATGCATTGTAGGCTCAATTTTTGGTAAATCAAAAATCTGTGTGGATGGTTTGTGTAGGACAGTCTGAAGATGCTCTGTTGCAAATTTGGTGTCAATTGAGCAAAAATTGTGGGAGGAGATAGGTTTAATAGGT
>JAJHUR010084867.1:0-17084 GCA_027495735.1 Lutjanus campechanus
ATCATGTTGCTGAAGTCGTCTCCACAGTCAGGTTTGTTAAATATCTTCTGGGCCAAACCCTGCTGGTTGTGTTGGTCCAGACTGTGGTGTGTCTGAACCTCAGCTGTGAATTTACTGTTGAGAGTGTTGAACATGGTACTCCAGGGCACCTGCTCCGGCACCATGAACGGCACTCTGTCCTGATGACAACAACAAAGAGGCTGACATGACGACAACACTGATACACATTTACAATGATGTCAGGAGAAGACTGAGAGAAACACCAACTGAGAGGAGAAAAAGAAAGAACAAATAAACCAGCGAGACATTCTTCATTTGGTTTGAGTTATTTGACATTTCATGAGCTGGATAGAACAGAGTTACTGTGTTCACAACAGCACAGACAAACAAACAGAATCATAACAGAGAGTTGAGGACATAAAAGCAATAGTAGAAGAAAGACTACAAGAAAAAGAAAAGAATAAATTGACACTTACTGCCTCAGAAAAAGCACAGTCCCATATGATGGTGGCCTGAGCGCTGCTGCTGCCATGAAAAGAGTAGTTCATGATGACCACTGGCAGTGAGATTGTCTATAATCAATTACATAATTTTGACAAAAGTTTGTTAATAGCCTCGTTCCCACTAGGAATATACACTGAAAATAGAATTTAAATTATGTTTAACAGTTCCAAAATATGAAAACTTGCAGTAATCCCTTTACAAAACATATTTGCTAACCAGGGCTGGGTATCGTTAAAAAAAATTGACACCAATTTCATTTAATAACCTTTTTCCTGCTTCATTCAACACTCATCATGTGACAAAAGCATTTCTGAAATAATCCCTACAAATTTGAAACATTTACACCAGTAGTATAGTCATACATTCTGTATCAAGTATTGATATCCAGCCCTTGTGTTGATGAAATATAACAGAAAGTCAGACTGTGTTCCATGTGTTCATTATTATCCTGAAGCCAAAATCATCATATTTCATTAAGCAACAGGATGTAAATGTAATTTAAAGAACAAACAGATCAATAAATAGAGTCCAACCTGTATCCTGCAGGTAGTGTCACAGCCTGGAATGAAGATCTCTGTTGAGAACAGGAGGGAAAATTTCTGCTCCGTCTCAGGCTTTGAACTCCAACTGTCTGGTCTCTTGATTTTCTTGATGAACTGAAGTTAGAGATTAAATTTGTTAACAATCTTAAACAATAATCTAATCTAGGCTGAAAAATCTAAAGAGGTACAAACCATATTCCAGAAGGTGGCACGTGTGATCTTGCTGGTTGTGTCAGGCTCTAAGTTGGCTGTGTCGTTTTCAAGTTCCCCACAATCATCACTGCAGGGAACATAACCAGAAGTACAGAAAGTACCATTTTGTAGCAGTAACCAATTCTGAAGTTTAGCCTTTATTATTTTCATTTGATTTGGTAGTGCAAGAGTGTGAAAGTGTCTCTAAACCTGCTCAGATCTAAAACAAAGCATCATCACATTTCTCTTCATTTCCTGAATCGACTAACGTAAACACTGTTCATCCTCAACAAGTCCACATTTAATTCTCCAGATCCACTTTGTTTGAAACAATCCAATCAAGTAACAGGAGAGAACCATGAAGAACTGACATTATGTTACTGAGCTCCAATTGGAGAAAATAATACAAAGATTGTTTCATTCACATGCTGAAACTCTGAGGTGATCAACAAAAACTAATTGCATCATGGAAAACATGTAGGTCGAAAACTGCTGACAGAGATACAACTTTCGACTTTTCTCCAAGTTTTGAAGCTGCACAAAGAGCTGATTATCAAGGCTAATATTAACATATATCATAGTAACTTCACCTTAACTTTGCTAACTAGTTAATGTTAGTCAAATCAACAAGTCTGACGTTACTTCTGCTCCTGAACAAAAACTACATCCTCCCTGACAGTGCACAGTCCTCCATGTTGTGCTACAATGTGACTCACCTGAGTTCACTGTCCAGGTCCCTGGCCTGTAGTTCATTAATGATTTTCGCCTTGAGCATCACTGGTTTCACCTTCTTGCCCAGTAGACATCGTACAGTTGTGAAGAACATTGACCAGATCTCAATGACCTGAGGGGGCTGTTCGTCCACTACAAGAGAGCTGAAAGAGAAAACAGTGACATGAATGAAGAAACATGGTTTCAGCTGATATATAAAAGTCAGTCATCATATTTCTCTTTGCAGGACTCTAGACTGGGACCAACATGCTAATTTATGCAACCATTTTTTAAAAGTGTGCAAGCTGAAAATTTATGTGGCCATTTTTGAGCAACTGGCTCAATCTGACAGAAACATTTTGAAGGAGTGTTTCTATTTTAAGCAGCGCAGCTTTTCACGCCTTCACAGCGCTGATTTAGAGTCTCAGGAAACTCACAGACCAGGTGCATGTGCTGTAAATCATCTCATGTTAGAGAAATAAGCGAGTCAGAGAAAAGTAATTTCACATGGTGTGTTCTGAAAAGAGAAAAACAGACAACAGAAAAGACCTTTTAATCAAGAATGGATAGACTCTTACATGTTCATTCTTCCTACAGGCAGTTCAAAATGTTGCATATATGGAGACTGTGGTAATTATTAAAAACAGAAATCTGAAGTGCCACTGAGCCTTTCTAATGAGCTGGGAACCAGCTATAACTCGGGGTAGCTGCCTTTCTTTAGCATTAATTCATGAATTTCATGAAATATGTAATGATACATTTCATTCATCCTCTGTTGTGTCTGGATGAAATATTTCTGACAGTTAGATTTCAGTGGGTTTTCTTTCAGCATCTTACACATGCTGATTATATTAGTGTAAAATCAAATTATTTACCTGCATATTTTTACATGTTTAATACATAAAAAGTTTGTACATTTTGATTTCTGGGATTCTAGGATTGTGTCAATGGCAAATAAGATAACTGTCAAACCTCAGAAGACTTTGACCCAACTTTACACAGAGAGGACGAGGAAGAAGGTGAGGAGCTTCCTCTCAGATCGCTCTCATCTTCTCTGCAGCTGGTTTGAGACTTTAAGCTCTGGGAGCAGCTACAGAGTTCCTTTGGCAACAAAAATCCCTACAAATTTGAAACATTTACACCACAGGTGTGTAGTACAGTAAGTGATATCCAGCCCTTTTGCTGATGAAATATAACAGAAAGTCAGACTGTGTTCAATGTGTTCATTATTATCCTGAAGCCAAAATCATCATATTTCATGAAGCAACAAGATGAAAATGTCATTTAAAGAACAAACAGATCAATAGATGGAGTCCAGCCTGTGTCCTGTAGGTAGTGTCACAGCCTGGAATAAAGATCTCTGTTGAGAACAGGAGGGAAAATTTCTAAAAATGCATTTCACTAGCAAGGATCATGCCATAACAATATATGGTTAAAGAATTTAATGAACGTTCGGAGAGATAAGATGTGGATAACATATTAATGTAGTGGGGAGGAGTGAAGATCGATGTAGGATGTCGTCAGCCAGGCTGGTCCGGAGGGTATGCTGAATGCTGGGCAGGGGGAGACTCAGTGTGGGGGTTCCATCTCGGTGTTTTCCGCCCGAGCCGATTATGAGCCCCCAAAAGAGTCAGATTTTGATGGGCTCAGTTGAATGTGAGCTTAGTGTGGGTTGCTGAGGTTGTTACGGACGTAGGTGCAATATGCCTGAGAAGACCGGTGGCCTGGGAGCTGGATGGTTTGATGTTCTGTCTGTGGTGGAGGTGGCGCCGATGGACAGGATGGCTTGAATTATGTTCAGAAGAATGCTTGAAATGTGGAGGACTCTGTGTAGACATTTCTGGAGTTAGTGTATTTGTCAGCAGCTCATATGGGCTGAGATAGGAGTCGAGGCAAAAGGGGAAGGAAATTCTCAGTTGATCTGCTTGCTTCTTATATGTGAGAGACGGAGGTATGAATGGTTGCGTCTGGCATAAGGGGATGACGAGAAGGGTTGTAAACGGATGGAGTTGAGGCAAATTCTGAGCATCTCTAGAACCTGAGCGAGAATGTGGATTTGAGGGTTACGTCGACCATCTGGGACATGTAGCCTGAACATAAGGTGGATACGGAGGCTGAGAGGTCAGAAGTGAGTGGTAAGCATGGTTGAAAGTGTGGGTTCCTGCATACACAAGCCTTTAACTAGCATGGAATGTGTGAATGAGAGGTGGCAGGAAAAGGTGAGCCAGTGACTAGTTTAGAGAAGAAGTTCATTTCTGCCAAATAGGTCTGGATAATGGATGCCTGGATGAGAGGAAAAGAGGGAAGAGAGGAAGAGAGGGAAATGACGTCTGGTAGATGGTGTGATATGCTTTGAAACGTTTCCAGCTAGTTAGATAGGTGGAGAGAATGCTTGGATCAAGACTGTTACTGTAAGTATGGCCTCTGTGAAGCAGTTGTAAAGTTTCTTAGCTGAGGAGTTGAATATTGTGGCTGAAAATGGTGGGATTGATGTGCAATGAAGATCTCAGACTGGAGCAAAGTGTCTAAATTTCTGAAAAGACGCAAGGCAATGAGACTGCGATGCTGTTGTAGTAACCAAGAACATGGGCTACCTGAAGAATGGACTGTTGTTGAGCTGAGATTAGTCAGAGTCCATGCATGAACAGCATAATGGACAGGAGAGCGAGATCACTCTCCTGTCATCCTGTCGTTTGTGATCTCCACAACTGCTGTGTTATAAAATGGATTCGTGCCCCCAAAGAATGGCAAGTATGATGATGGAGTATAACTCATGGAGCGCGGATGAAGGAGAGTGGGAGACTGGGAGTCGAGAGAGTGAAACTCTGGGGATTGACTGAACGTAACCACCTCCCCCTGTAGTAGCTGCTGAAACCTACATAGGTAGCTGTGCCTGTGAAAGGTTGGATATCTTGGGCTGAGGGAGGAAGTCATTCGAACGAGAAGAACGAAGTGCCATTCCAGGAGGATGGGAAATGCTGCCATGTGCGCATTCCCATTTGCAGGTGTCATCCAGAGTGAACTGACAGTTGCTGCTTTAGTGAGGAGGTTGTAGAGGAAGGATTTGGCCTGAGGGATTATGTGAATGGCATAACTGGGATGGCCGAGGAGGGCTAGCAGCTGGCGTTTGGTGTGTCTGTCTGCCGGGAGATAATAGACAGGAGCGAGGAGATGCGCTTTATTTCCTCGGTGGGCATTGAAGCTTGGAAGGAGATTGAGTTGAGGGTGATGCCCAAGAACTCTATGGACGTGCCAGACATATGTGAGACCGTGGGCGAGGAGGTGAAGATGGTGGAGTGACAATGAGAATTTGTCGAGGAGGTGTAGTACGTGAGGGAGTCTGCGGTTGTTGTCTGAGATCTGACGAGGGCCTTCTGAAAGCGAGTCAATGATCTTAGGACTGCTTATGCATCCGAAGTCGAGGCACACTGAGAAGTATTAACTTAGGTTTCCAGCGGATGCTGAAAAAAAAATGACGATTTTGGAAAGCCCAGGAGGAAAAGAAAAAGAGGCTGTTCAGCTTGTGATGGAGCCCTCTGGTTGTTGCATTGGGCCCTGGAGCTGCCATGCTGCTGGTGAAAGGAAATGAGGGAACTGAAGCCATGTTGCTTTGAATGGCTGAAGGAGAGGTAGAGGAAGGGATGCTGGGATGAAAGGATGTGTGTGCGCGGGGATTTTGTGAAGCCTGTTAAGACATGGATGAATAGAAGGCTGATAACAGGTGAGAGAAGTCAGTGACAGAGGGAGCAGGCACAGGGGGACATACGACCCCCCCCTGAGCACTGATGCTGCAGGTGTGGCCGTAGCGGAGAAACCTGAGTGACGTCATGGATGACGACAATGGTGGTGGTTGGCCTGGGTGACGAAACCGGAAGTGCGGGAAGCGCAGAATACATCTGAAACAACTTGGATTTGTTGTCAGTACAGTGGAAGGGGATGCCTTTCTGTCTCAGGAAGTGTTGGAGACAGGCGACGGTCCGATTCCTTGCATCGGGCTGTGACCGCGGATGAGGAGACTGCTGTGCTGGAGGCAGAGCACGAGGGCGCCGTGCCTGGTGATCGGAGACGTGGGGGAAGCCGCCGATTGGTAGGAGGAGAGGAGGGATGAAGCGGCGACCAGTGCCATGGACCCCCGTCGGAGGTGGAGAGGAGGCCCGGGCTCGCCGGGCGCAGGAGAGATCTCGCTGATGGAGCTCGAGTGGCGGGACTGTGGCACGCCGACCAACGGGCGCACCCGGCTCCTGTGAGATGCTTGGCTGCGGTTTGGTTGCTGCCCCGGAGGAGGAAAACCAGTCTTGAATGGGTCATAATAAAGCTTGCTGGGTGGAACAATGTGCAGTTTGGCGTCCAACTACAGTGTTGACAGGAGTCGAAGATTGCTATTTAGCTGTGCGTGAAGCGCTGTCTGTCTGAGGATCCATCGAGAGATCTGAGACAAACATGGCTGTATGGGTTAGCCAGCTACAGTATAAGTAGGCTTGTCAGGTAATTAGAGGTGTGGTTGAGGCGTGACCCTGCTCCCGAACCTAAGTTAACTAATTAACTTCATTTAAGGAGTTCTTTGTCCAAAGTGCCATCAATACTCTTAACTCTGCAGAGTGACTGATGAGATTTAAACCACAGACATGACATGAACTTGGGTGTAAAGGTTTGGTGTGAGGTTTCAGATTAATATAAAAGGAGGGGAGGGTTTGACCAAATCATGTGCTGGTTCAACCAACTGAGGCAGTGGAAAGTTTGTCTAGAGCTCTGCTTTATGAGTGAGGGAGAAGAATTAATTTGAGTTAATTAAATGTACTTTCTGCAAAAGAAACATGAAGACACAGAGAAGAAAACTGTGCTACCTTTGAACCAGAACCTTCAGAAGTTTCACCAGCCTGTCCTGGAGCTCTGACATTGGTTCTCCAACCAGCTGCAGCTCTTCTCTCAGAGTTTTGTTCACCTCAAACAGCTTCTCACACCTAACAGAGAAAATATTTAAAGACAAAGTGAGATGCACAAATACCCAAAGACAGTAAAACATAAAAGTTTATGTACTCATTTATCATGTTGTTCAATATGATGTGTTTAACAAAGAAGAAGACTGAATTTTTCTATTTAAAAACTTAAACAAACAATGGTTGGTTGTGGTTCAGACATTTCAGTCCAAAGCACAAAATTAAACTTCATGGTGGCTCAAAGTCAGAGCATCACCAAAGTCACAGGGATTTATCAGCTGGGGACCATGAATGCCTGAACAAAATGTCATGGTGATCTATGACCAACAACAAACCAGTAAGTTATATGATATACTTCCTGGAAGCAACTAGGAAAGTTAATGTTTGTGTCTACGGACAATTAGCAAACATGTTAAACTCACAATCAGATATCTAGGATTAGTTTACTTAAATATTCTGAAAAGATGAGTGAATTTTTGCTTGTTTGACACACCTGTTTGCAGAGAGTGCTGCTTTGCACTGACTGTAAAATAATTTCATCACCCTGGTTTTGCACGGAGGACTGATGGAGGACTGAGTGTTGTGTCAGAGTGATATCAGGTGATTCAGTTTTGCTCCCTCCTTCCTGTCGGCACATAGACAGCTGCCTTTTTTTCCACTCTGCTCTTCATTGTACTGTCACAGTGCTTAACCTTAAGTCTCCACTTCCTCACTACAGTAAGCTTTGTTTGTTCCAAGCCTTCACCTCCTCATGCACAGTTAAATATTATATTCTGCTGCTTGACTGGGCTTATATGGGATTCTGTGATGATGCATGAAGCTGTGGGTGGGCATCGTTTCAAACTGCTTGGCAATTTGTTTAAAGTGATTATATACAAATCAACTAGTCAGTGATGATACTGTGTGCTAGGGATGGGCGATATTGGCAAAAAAAATTTATCCCGATAATTTATGGCATTTAGCCGATAACGATAAATATGACAATAAAATAATGTTACGATTTGCAAAACTCTCGCGGGATTTGTGTCTGTTGTTTCTACTTAAATATCAAACTCACGCGAGCTTTCACGGGTCGAGGGTTCCCTTCTAGACACAACCCTCTCTGTGACTCTCTGTCAAACTAATGACAGCAAACTGTCTGTGAACATCATGATGTTACATTCTGCAGTGTTTTACACACAGAGACTTTATTTGTCTGAACACCCCCGTACAGTTTTTGACCAGTTTTGGCTTTTTTTTTTTAATCCATCCAAGAGGACGGAGGCATCCGCGACTGATTAATGATCAATCTGCTCTCCTCTCCCTCCTCCCTCACCTGTTCGCTCTGCTCCGCTCAGTTTCTGACAGAGAAACACAGACTCTCCTGTTTAACGTAAAGGCCTCCTTATGCAGATGTTGTAGTGGTAAATTTAACAGAGGTACTTTCCTTACCCCTTTCACGCTTATGATAATAGAAGGTATGTACGTGGGCCAGAGAGAAGCAGCTGCATGGTTGCCCCTCCCTAGAGGCATTTAGTTTGTGCTAAAGAGATGCAGCACCAAGCAACCTTGTTGTCTCAGGTATTTTGTTTGTGCCAGCGAACCACCGCAATGAGCATTGTGGTTGATACTTTGTAAGACACTTGGTCGATCAGATGACACACCATGAGACAACTGTCAGGGGAAAGTCAAGGCCAGAACACTATGACCTTTAAATCAAGTTGTACTTTGTTTTTAAAAAATGCATGATTGAACTACCCCAAGTAGATGACTGTAAAGTAGATTGGAGTAGGAGAGAGCAATACACCAAATGTGTTTGACAGAGATCTAAAATGATCAAGAGGAGAAGACTCCAAAATAGTATATAAACTGATGTATTGAGCCCCCTTTTTTTTTAGTCTAATCCCAGGATTGACTCAGGCTTATTGATTTTTCTTTGGTAAGGAGAAGTCAATAAACCTTGTATGGCTGAACTTGCTACTCTCTCAGTGATTTTCTTTTAAGTCAGTGATTTTTCCTTTATGATTTGAACTTTGAAATAAGAACAAGAACTGAAGATTTTTTACAATGGTTGATAAGGTGTTGTGGTATAAGGCCCACACCTTACTGGTCCACATCTGAGGCTTTTTTGACACGACATTGTTTAATCTTATAAGTGCACCTGGTTGGTGTCGATGTCATTCACCATCACGTTAGTTTCGATTGTTTTAATAAACTCCGTCATTAACAACAAGTCACCTCCACATGCAGCTTCTCTGCTGCTGTGAAAACTGAATCACGGGTGAATTTATATGTGGGGAAAAAAACAAAATGCGAGTTGGGTTTGAGCTCTTTGAGCTTCTTTATAAAACATCCTGCTGATGAAGAAAATGAACAGATCAGACAGAGACAGGGTAAGAGAAACACACTGACCTCCTCTGTGTGTGTATGCTGTATGTGTGCGTACAGAGGAGCTGCACTGATGCAGAGAGGAGAGATTCTGAAGTGTGATAATAAATTACATCAAAATTCAAATGTCGGCACTTACCAATACTCTGGTCTTTAATAATGCTGCCGTTTAATACAGAATTTCAGTACACACTCCTAAGTGCGAAACACAGTGCGCTGTACAGCTGTTCGGACTTAAACAGATTTTTTTGTTGAGGGCGTCGCACAGAAAAATGCGTCATCAAGTGGCATTTATCGCCGTTATCGCAAAGTGGCAATTTTTCATCAGTAACAGTTTTTTTTATGATAAATAGCACGCGATACGATATTGCCCAAGCCTACAGCACTGTGTGCTAATAGATGAAAGAGATAATAGATGAAAGAGATTTTCTATATGCTGTGTTCTCCCTCCCACACCCACTGTAGCACCGACCTAGGACCTAATCACCCTCTCTGGCACACACCCCTCCCCCCTCCCAGAACATCGGGGGTTTCAGCTGCACCCTCCCCACACCTTTTGACCCCCCTCCACTCCACTTCCCCCTCCCCCCATCTTCCTCAGCTGGAGTCACACCCCCCCCTGCTCCAGCCACTCCATAACAGCTGACCAGGTGAGGAGGGAGCTCATGAAGAATAAGGCAAGAAAGGCTACAGGTCCAGATGGCATCAGCTCCAGACTGTTGAGGGACTATGCAGGTCAGCTCTGTGAGGTAGTTCTGCACATTTTCAACCTCAGTCTCAGTCTGGAGAGAGTTCCTGTCCTGTGGAAGACTTCCTGTATGGTTCCAGTACCAAAGACTGCATGCCCCAGGGAGCCCAACCACTTCAGACCTGTAGCCTTGACCTCCCACCTGATGAAGACCATGGAGAGGATTATCCTCAACCACCTCCGGCCCCTGGTGAGAGATGAACTGGACCCTCTGCAGTTTGCTTATCAGCCAGGCATCGGGGTGGATGACGCAGTCATCTACTTGCTGCATCAATCACTATCCCACCTGGAGAACACCGGCAGCACTGTGAGAATCATGTTTTTTACTTCTCTAGTGCTTTCAACACAATACAGCCATCACTGCTCAGGGGGAAGCTGAAAGGAGCTGGAGTTGACTGCCACCTGACTACATGGACCATCGACTACCTCACCAGCAGACCGCAGTATGTGAGGCTTCATGACTGTGTGTCTGATGTGGTAGTCTGCAGCACAGGGGCCCCCCAGGGGACAGTCCTCACCCCCTTCCTCTTCACCCTGTAAACATCGGACTTCAGACACAATATGGACAGCTGCCACCTCCAGAAGTTCTCTGATGACACTGCCATCGTTGGATGTGTGTCAGAAGGGAATGAGCTGAGTACAGGACGGTCATCACTGACTTTGTCGAATGGTGTGGGGTCAACCACCTCCACATCAACGCCAGCAAGACAAAGGAGCTAGTAGTGGACTTCCGAAGGAACGCGCCCCAGACTACCCCAGTGAACATCCAGGGTTTGGACATCGAGGTCGTGGGAGAGTACAAATACCTGGGTGTTCACCTCAACAATAAACTGGACTGGTCCACCAACACCGACGCCCTGTACAAGAAGGGCCAAAGTCGTCTTCACCTGCTGAGGAGACTGAGGTCCTTTAGAGTGTGCAGGACACTGCTAAGAACTTTCTATGACACTGTGGTAGCATCTGCCATCCTATATGCAGTGGTCTGCTGGGGCTGTGGAAGCACGGAGAGGGACAGGAAAAGGCTGAACAAGCTGGTCAGGAGGGCCAGCTCTCTCCTGGACTGTCCCCTGGAGACTATCAAGGAGGTGGGTGAAAGGAGAATGTTAACCAAGCTGACATCCATCATGGACAACACCTCTCACCCCCTGCATGAGACTGTAGGTGCACTGAGCAGCTCATTCAGCAGCAGACTGCTGCACCCACAGCGCAAGAGACATTCCATCAGCTGTCAGACTCTTCAACACCAACACCAGCATGACTTAATGGAGCACTGTTTAGCCTGCCGGCATAATTCATCCACTTGTGGGACTCCAATGGGGGTCCCACAAGGCTCCATACTCGGCCCCATTTTATTTTCTCTGTATATCAATGATTTACCGGAAGCATGCAAAAACATTCACATGCAGATGTACGCGGATGATGCTGTGAATTTTACATCAGCAAAAAGCACCCAAGAAGCCGCCCTCATTCTCACGTCAGCGTTGTCCCATATCCAGGATTGGCTCACAAATTCATGTCTTCTTTTAAATACCAAAAAAACTGTTTGCATGATGTTTTCCAAACAGCCAGTTAAGGTCACACAATCAAATGTATTCCTGAGAGGGGAGGAACTTGAGTTAGTAAAAGAATTCAAGTACCTTGGTGTTATTCTTGATTCTACTCTCACTTTTAAAAATCATGTTAAAAAGATTTCAAAAACAATCAAATTCAATCTACTTAACTTCAAGCAGATTAGGCCATCACTGACAGTAAATGCGGCTAGAATGTTTATGCATGCTATGATTTTTTCACACATTGAATATTGTTTTACAAACTGGTCTCTCACTGGGATAACCACAATTAAACCAATAGAATCATTATATAAAAGGGCCCTAAAAATCTTTGACAGAAAACTGATCTCTCATCACCACTGCCATATCCTTGAGAAATACAACCTCTTGAGTTTTGAAAATTTTAAGGTTTTTAAGTATGCCTGTACTATTTACAAAATACTCAATGGACTTGCACCTCCTCCACTAAAAGAATATATAAAACTTAAAGTTACCACTGGCAGAACCACCAGAGCCAACGTCAGAGGAGATTGTGAGGTACCTTACAGACGCACGACTTTTGGACAGTCTGTTCTGTCAGTTAAGGGTAGTAACATCTGGAACAACAGACCGTGTACAATAAGGGAATGCCCTACCTACAGCACCTTTAAGGCCCGCCTCAAAAACTGGCTCAAAACAAACCAACACTGTAATCATGGCTAGGCAGAGCACGATGCATAAACGCATATACCTTGCTCTCTGACTGTCCGCCATGCTTTGCACTGTCTTTATTGTTGTTGTTATGTGCGGTGCATGCCTACACATACGTATGTGTGCATGCACTGCACCTGCCTCGTCCTTCTATACTGCACCGTGATATTGTTTTTGTGTACATAAACTGTGAATGGGACCGTGTACCTGTTGCTATGTATCCAATGTCGTGGTCCGCTCTAAGTGGCAGGAGTGGGCCACCACATTTGAATCTATTTATCAATGCACTTGCACTTTAACAACTGGCACTTTACACCCGGCACTTTATAGAATTCACACTGCACTTTATGTCTATGTATGAATGGGTATTTTAATGTGAATTATTGTTTAACTCTTTGTGTACTGTTACTACTATTATTAGGCCTATTCCTTCTTTTTTTTCTTTTTTGTTTTCCTCTCCTCTACCTCTTATGCCAGGGTATCTGCAGGTTTCAGCAAGTCAAATTTAAGACTTTTTAAGACCTTTTTAAGGCCACCTTGAATGAAATTTAAGACCGAAAATTTAAAAAAAAAAATCCTATAAATATAAGTGATGGTTGGGGATCCCACTGTACTACAACCTCAATGACAATCAGTCAAGTTTACTTTTTGTATTTTTATTATTAAACAGACTGATAAGCACCACTCTGTCAAACAGCTTATCAAAAATCTCGAGCGATCCAAAAACAAACAAACAAACCAACACCAACGCCAGTAAAAACTTGACAATCTTGGTGAGGGTAAAAATAAATTACATTAGTGCAAAACCAGTATTTAAGGTATATTATGTAAGAATTACTCCCATCTAGCGGTGCGGTTGTAGATCGCGAGCATTCACGTGAAATCGGTTAGATGGCAGACGGACAACAGCCGCTGCAGGTAACGACTTAAACAAGCCTTTATGTAAACAAGTGGCCCGTCAGCACGAGGCAAAACAATACACGTGGCAATATGTTGTCATGGCGATGTCGTATTGTTTACCTGACCCACGTTTTACCAACTTTCTCTGGACTTCTGTGACTAAAATGACATCTGGTTTGTTACCGACGGCCGTTTTTCCGCCTGCACCTGAATGCAGCATTCACGAGCAGTCCTCACTGCACCGCGGTGACTTTTCACAGAGGCCACCTCGACCTGAGCCGACAGCTCCGGTTTTCTTCGGTGAGTTCCCGTGGTTTTCTACGGTCACGGTGCCACTGAACGTAAAAACATGGCGACACGACATGGCAGCCAGCACCGAGCTTACCCGCTCGATGTATATATGAATGATATGAACGGCAAATTCAGAGCTTAACGGAACACTTAAGTTTGTGATGGGGGGGGTTACTGATTAAACCGGCTGTCCTCCAGCCAACGCTCGCAAAACTTGCACTTCCCTATGCTGACTGACAGGTGGGACGCGACGAAGAGAGGAAAGAGTCTGCGCGCGACCCGACTCTTCTTCTTCTTCTACTTTTGTGCGCCCCAACTATGCGCGCGACTGACACTGAAATCACTTACTGCACAACTTTTACTCAAAGTGCCCCGGAAAAAAAAACAAACAAACTGGCCCGACAATTTAAGACCATTGAGTACTGAATTTAAGACCATCTTAAGGAATTTCTAATAAATGTAATACTTTTTAAGGCCTTAATTTTAGAATTTAAGACTTTTTAAGACTTTTTGAGGACCCGCGGATACCCTGTATGCATCTGTCTGTCTATTACCTGACAAGGGACTACGGATGTAAATTAGCAGGCTTGCTGACTCCGACACATTTACATTTGTATTTACATACTGATGTTCATTAAAGTGTACTGTCCCTTTCAAATAAATAAATTAAATTAAAATTAAATTAAATAAATACTCCTCCTCATGCAATATTGTACTGTATGTTTACTCTGTCAAATCTGTTGCTGCTAATATTCTGTGCAATCCAAATACCCTCCTCTGTGCAATCTGCCTCTGCAAGGCAACACAGTTTACATTTTTAGTTTACTTTTTTTTTTTAAACTTTTTTTTTCTTTATTCGAAATATAAAAACAAAGAACATGAGATTATCGTGGGTGTTACATTTAAAGTCACAATAAAATTATCTCCATTCAACATGGTACAATGTCATTCTATTCTGAACAGAGTGCATACATAATCAATTTTTCCCAGTGTTCAGTACATTTCTCCAACTCAAGTCTTAAAACAAAAGTAAGTCTCTCCATACAATAGATTTCTTTCACAATTCCGCACCACTGGTCCAATGTTGGAGGATCAACTTGCAACCATTTGCGGGTTATGGCTTTCCTACAACTTGCCAAAAGTATC
The DNA here is from genome assembly GCA_027495735.1 of Lutjanus campechanus. Lineage (NCBI taxonomy): Eukaryota > Metazoa > Chordata > Actinopteri > Lutjaniformes > Lutjanidae > Lutjanus > Lutjanus campechanus. The sequence goes on from JAJHUR010084867.1 coordinate 14,579, forward strand.
TTCAATAAGTAATTGTCCTTGCGTGAGAGTGTTTTAGGTATCTTACCAAGATATAAGGTAACAAAAGAGTAATCTAATTCCACTCCCATTATTTTGTTTATCTCGTTAGCCACCTCCCTCCAGTATGACTGGATTTTTGGACAGGCCCAAAAGACATGGAAATGATTAGCCATGGAGGTTCCACAATCTCTCCAACAGAGGCCCCTGTTCTGTGTGCCTGTTTGCAGTGCTGATATTTTAGGAGTGATAAAGAACCTCACTACATTCTTCCAGTCGAATTCTCTCAATGATCTTGAATTTGCAGTGGTTGCTTGAGTCTCACATATTTCCATGCAGGTCTCGTCTGATATTTGTGTTTCTGACTCCTTCTCCCATTTTTGTTTGATGGGTATTGTAGAGTGATTTTTAGAGGCTTGTATACTTCCATATATTCTTGAGACTAACTTTTTATTAACCTTTTTTGGTATGCAAAATCAGAAATCATATAGAAATCAGGTTGTTTTACATTTCCTCTTTAGATTGTAATTTTTTAATATAATAGTGTCTGACTTGCAGGTATCTATGAAAGTCCTGCTTTTCCAATCCAAATGTCTCGGAAATTGTCTTATAACTCTGAAATTCACTGTTTGAGGTGAGTAAACAGAAAGAAGTGATTCCTCTCCTAACCCACCGTTTGAAGACCCCGTCCAATCTGGCGGGTTCAAATTCTGGATCGTATGCTAACCAGTTCAAGACCCTTGTCTGTTTCTCTATTTGTAACTTCCTCAATACCTTGAACCACAGCTTAAGAGTGAATTGAGGAAAAAAAAGAAAGAAAAAAAAAAAGTGAATTGAGTCCATTGATTCAGGCTGTTATAATGTCTTTCAGCTTGGCTTTTATTTCCTATTATAGATTGTATTGGAGTATCTATCTGTTTAATTTCTAAGGATTTCCATTTGGATTCATAGTCTGGGGCACACCAGCATACCAAGGGTTTCGATTGTGCAGCGTAATAATAATCCTGCAAGCATGGTAAAGCTCTCCCTCCCTTCTCTTTCTTAAACTGAACCCTAGGTCTTCTACTGTTCCAGGTGAACCTTGAAATCCACCCATTCCACTCATCGAATTGTTTTTGGGGTATCTCCAGAGGCAATGACTGAAAGAGATAAAGAAACCGTGGCAACACGTTCATTTTGATTATTTCTATTCTATTACTCATATCTAGTGGGAGAAGAGTCCATCGGGAAATGTCAGATTTTATCTCTTTATTAATGAGGCCATAATTGTTTTCAAAAAGTTTGGACATATCTTTTGTTAGGTTTATTCCTAAATATTTTATTGTGGGAGAGTCCCATTTGAAGTTGTATTTCTTTTTTGTATCTGGATGAGGTGTATAATTAAATGTGAGGGTTTGAGTTTTTTTAATATTTAGCTTATATCCAGAATACAAATTATAAACTTTTAGCAGGGACATCAATTTAGGGATACTTGTGTCAGGGCTTGTAATAAAGAGCAGAACATCATCTGCGAACATACAAGTCTTATGTTCTTCTCCTCTGATCATAATCCCCTTTATCTCAGAGTCCTCTCTAATTGCTTGAGCTAGGGGCTCAATAAATAAGGCAAACAGGGTTGGACTCAGAGGACAGCTAGTTTACATTTTTTTATATTTAATGCTACACACCATGTGTGTATTTTACAATTGTATGTGCAATTATCGCGCGCAGCTACTAGTACACGCCTATGTATATACTCATATATCCACATATCCCTATATTTTTCCTTCCATATATGTACAAGTGAAAGGTGTATTTTTTGTAAACAGTCTGTGTACAGCCCTGTACTTAATACTTGAACACTTTATCTTATATTCTTAGACTTTATATTTTTTAAATCTGATAGAAATAGAAAATATACACATACCTATCTTAATTTTATAAGTACTTTATTGTTATTTTTCTATCTGTACTACTTGAGCTGCTGTAACAAGTGAATTTCCCCGGTGTGGGATCAATAAAGTTCATCTTATCTCTTATCTTATCTTATCTAAGCAGACCAGATGACAAGCAGATGATGACAGAAGGCTGAGAGCATGAGCGTGAGAGACTTGAGGCTCAACTTGGACTTCCAAATAATGACTTGTGGGCATCTCTGCTTCAAGGCATCCAGATCTTGACTACAGAGGTGTAACATGTTTAAGTCTTCTTTGGAAAGGTGTAAAGCAGTAATGGTGTATTTATATGGATTTATCCTTTAAAGGTGATAAATTAAACCTACAGCACTTAGAGATCAGCAAGTGTCGATGGTTGTCTTGCTTATGTGTGAAGTTTAATTAGGTTTGTGCTTTTACCAGGACGGGATAATACAGAGACAGTCAGTCCAAAGAGGAACACATGGAGTTGGGTGCATCTTACCAGGACTGCAGGGGGTCGAGGTTGTTGTCAAAGTGATGTCCAATAACAGCCTTTTGCTGCTCCCACTTCCACTCCTTCAGCCTGCTGATCCATCGGGACTGACACTGGTCGA